>JALJCO010010839.1:0-200000 GCA_023101725.1 Atherinomorus stipes
CACGGTTCCTCTGTGTGGGAAGCTGCAGCCTGCCACTCTGTGTGGACAACAATACTCGTAGTAAAAAACAGCAAAACAACAAAAAAACCCCCAAACATTTTAGAGTCAACTTTTTTTCTTTTGTTTTATTGCGCTGAGACCTGCTGAGGACATTAGGGCCCGGGTTGAATATGGAACGCCTACTGATGTCTGAGCCGAGTAGAGTGCAAACAGTGACGTTTGCAAAACATCCCACTTCTTGTCATGTTTTAGGCACTTAATGGAAGCCACTCCTCTCATGTGTCCTGAAAAGGTGTGAAACCCTTCCAGCATTCCCTGGTAGTGCTTTTTAACCTGCACGACGCTGAGGGTCCAAGAGGCCTTTTAAAAGCCTTGTAGTGTTCTCATCCACCCTACCTTACCCTTCTGTCCCTCCTTGGAGGCCATCTCCACCTGCTGTTTAGATCAGGTGGCATTTCCTTCAAAAGCCATTCAAGTACTTAAAAAGCCACTTTTTAACTTTGCTAATCTCATCTACTTGTGCTTTTGCCTGTCTGTGTACCTTTGCACTTTTCTGCTTGCATCCTTCGGGTCTCCCACTTAGAAGACCAGAAAAAAAATACAAAAAACACAATTTCATGTCCGTTGTTTAAGGATTGTTTAAAAAAAAAAAAAAGGAGCTGGGACACTTTTTCATAGCATCTCTGTTCTTGTTTTGCATACTTTCTTTTTTTTTTTTTGCTGGTACACAAATATCTTGCATAAACTCTCCTCCATCTGCTCTGCCTTCACCATCACCTGTGTCATCTCTCTGCATGACTGTCAGCAACCTCTTTCCTCCTAACCTGAGACAGGAAGCCTTTTCTTGTCTCTCAGCACTGGCGGACTGGTATCATCTTCAGTCTTGTACAGCAAAAACAGAGTTTATTTTCTCAGTGCTCACAACTTGTCAGCAAAAAAGTTTGTTTTTATTGGTTTGCCAGCCCAAGTGTGTTTCTCTTGGTGTGAATGTGCATACTGTATATTACTGTACATGTGTGGATGAACAAAGTGGGACCATTTGTGTGTGCTGTTGCTCTCAGTGCATGCTGTTATATGTAAGGATGGCCTGCTGTACAGTATGCTACATGCAGCAATTTGTTCAAAGTGGCTATACACGCTGTCATCTGTTTGTAATTTTTTTTCTTTTCATGAAAACGTTCCTCTTGCGGTCAGTATCCCGTTGCACAGATCCCACTCATTCCACTGAAATGGATGCAGAATAAGACACAGGCTACCTGATTTCAACTTCAACCTCATGTTTACTTATTTTCAAGTATCATCTCCTCTGACCTGCTGTCTTCAACATCAGTGGCACTTTAGGGACAACGTTGTGTGACCAGTTGGTCTCTCTGTGGACTCAAATGTCACAGTCGACAAATCAACTTTTTTTTCTTCAGAGCTGTGGACAGTTTATTGGCTGCAGATGGTTTTTGCTTGACTGTGCAGATTTCTTTAGGTGAATGTGTGTGAGAGAGTGGATTTCAGCGTGTGTGTGTGTGTGTGTGTTACTATTTGTATGGGACCATGACAATCCCGTTGGTAGAGGAGTGAGCCTGAACTCAATCTCCTTGTGCGGTTAAGAACATTGAGTATTTATTAAATCTATTGTTATTGTGGGAAATGATTAATTATTATTTCAATGCTCTTCCTGGGATATCTGTATATATTTGTTAATATATAAGGAAAAACCAAGGAAAACCTGGGAAACTGCTTACTGGAACATCCATTTTGTCTTCAGTCTCAACCTGTGACATGTTTGGGTTCAGTGAGAAGTTGGTGTGAAATGTGATGAATGAGAGGCAAATAAAAAAAAAAAAAAACAAGGAAAAGAAAGATGCTTCAATGTCATTACATTTGGTTTTAATACACAGTAGTCATGGTGGAACAAGCACTCGGACCAAAAGTAAGGGTACTGCAAAGTGAGGTGCTCTTAGAGTACTTAGTATTTAATTTAATTTAATTTAATTTAATTTAATTTAATTTAATTTAATTTAATTTAATTTAATTTAATTTAATTTAATTTAATTTGTTTTATTTTATTTCACCTGGAAGGGGCCCATTGAAAAGCAAGATCTCTTCTTTCAAGAAAGGATGAACGGAGTTTACAAAACAGAATATTTCAAATATTACAATTAAATCTAAAGAGTGTAAATAAACAAAGACCAGATGAATACCAACTAAACCTGTTCATATTTTATATAACTTTGAGTCCCATATTTTATTATTTCATTATTATTTTATTTTATTTACATATTAGTTTATCAGGATGAAGCTTAGGCAGCTGCCCCCGCGACCCGATCCCGGTTAAGCAGCAGAAGACGATACGGTACGGTAGTTACAGCATTGTGAAACTGAGTTGGACTAAAAAGAAAGTAAATAAGAAAAGGAAGCCATACGTGCTTTTCTTTTTACAGCTTTGTCCTGTTTTTCCCTTTGTTGCGGTCTATGCCTTTACCTTTTTATAAAAGACTATGACAAAGAGACCTAACTACACAGCTGTTTTTGGACTGCAATGCACTCTGAATTTTTATCACTGAGTTTTATTCAAGGTACTTGTATTGGAAAACTGCAGCTATGACATAAATGAGTTAAAGTCTTAACAATAAAGCAAGAGTAAAAGCTGCTTTTTACTGTTCTGCAGTGAATGAATAAGGTTAATGAAGGATAGCAGATAGTTGGTGTTCAAGAGCAGTTTGCCTTTTTACGGTTAAAGGTTTAGTGTTGAAAAAAATGTTTAAAGTGCTTGCAATGTACATTTTTCTCATTCTATACAGTAGCAATATATCCTTTATTGATCCTTCTATTAACAGGAAAAAAATGCCACATTCTGCTGCATAACAATGATTTGACAGGCACATTTTAAAAATGCTTAAATATTTAACTATTGTTTACAACCATTTTGGCATCTGATATTTAAAAAAAACAGTGTGTGGCCTTAGTCATACAGTATGGGATGTTAACAATTTGTTAACAGATCTAAAAACTGTCACATGTAATCTGTCAGAAAAAGACACAAAAGCAACTCGAGCTTTCGCTTTAACCACCAAACTACAATTTCCTGCTAAAATTCTAATTGGAAAATGTATTTTAGGATTTTTTTTTTAATGTGTTGGCTCAGAATTTTGTCATTGATTCATCTTAAGTAGAAGATTTCATTACATCTTCCAACACTGCAAACACCCCATGTAACAGCAAACAAAGGCACCTGCAGTATCAGATAAACTCCTGCAGGTGTCACCACTGCGACCTATGATGTCATATCTTTCCCAGGTCTGCTGTTTTTCTCCATGTCATGCATTCCTGTAGTACATATCTGACTCTGCAGCTGCCATAAAAGCTAATGAAGGTGCTCCCATACATTCAACTTAAATTTCAGTCTGAGATGTCGGACGACAAATAAATCCTTTTAAAATGGCAAAGAAATTGTAATGTTCTATACAACTCACACAAACCTCTCAATATAAAGACACAATAGCGGATGCAGATGTTACAGACACACAAATTTCACACACTCCATTCCTGTGTTCCAGAGTTATCGCCAATAAAACACCGTTTCAGACGCCAGCCAGTTACCTAGCAACCCCTCTTCACTTCCATGGTGATGCTATTAAAAGCAACAACACACACACATACACAAAAGGGAAAAATGGATGAAAATGAAGAGAGTGAGGGAGCGATGATAAACAGCCAGCAGAATGGATTCAGCAGGCTGAGCATTGTGTGGCCTGTTCACAACTCACACTCAGACACACACACAAGTGTTTTCGATGAGGAAGGCAAAGCGTGCTGTTTTATCTCTCCATTGTCCCGTTCTTTACAGCTGCAGTGACTCGCTCACATTTATCACCCTCTGTTTATCCCCATTATTGTTATTTTCAAAAGCTCTTGTCACATTTTCCACATTAAGTCATGCTTACTCCTCCTTTTTTTCTTTTGTTTTCAGGAGCTGCCATGCCAATGCAAACATATTTCCCCATCAAATCAGCCAGACTCTGGAAACAAAATGTTCAGAGGATGAAATCACAGAAAAAAAGAGAGGTGGCAAATGACAAGGAGATACAAATGTGTGTTCCTGTTCACGTTTGAAGCGAACAGCTAACCAGATTGCCTGCCATTTGGTCTGTCTTCAGACAGGCAGAACGGCTCTCTTCATCTTTAGCTGAATCTTTATTACACCATTAAACCACTAATGTAGTTCTACTATGAAATACTCAAAATGTTAATCAACAAATTAGATCTATGTGAAAGTATTTGGAGTATTTTGAGGACATAAGATAAAATGTGCTAAGAAAAAGGTCCAACAATCCTCACCTTTAAGTAAGATAATTTGAGGAGTATTGCTTTGTTAGTACTGCAAAGACTGATGCGCTCATCACTCAACCACGTTGTCAAACCTCTGTAGTCTCTTGAGTTAGAAAAAGAGGACAAGTTTAACACAAAAACAGCTAAACAACTCCAGCCCATGTTTTATGAAGACTATGAGTGAAGCTTGACATAATCTGATGGAAAATGGCCAAACAACCCAAAACTACGGTTAAACACAACTCAAACTTTGGTAGATTGTAACTGGTACCCCTCTAAATGTGCCCATCTCAGCTGATAAAGTCCTGACTTTAAATCCACTTTCAAAGCTTTTCCCCCTGTCACTGAGTCCTTTTTAGCCTGTACTGTGTCTTTGTCTCTCAGCATTTGTCATTTCAATCATGAGGCCTAAAAGGTCAGTTTAATTCCCACTTCTTGCTGCCAACAGTTATTTCACTTGTTTTCTTTGACCTTTCATAGTCTTTGGTCAGCACATTGCTGCTGGTGCGTATTTACCTTCAGCAATCAGTCAGGGTAAGACTTTAAAGTTTAGATCCTACTAATCCAACTCAAAGATGAGTCATAATAACACAATAAGTATGCATTCAGTTTTTTCAACCTTAAAAAGTTGCGTAATGTCATAATCTATGCTTCATAATCTTTAACAACTACACATTCAAGCCAAAATGGTCAAAGTGCTCCATGTGCTACGTAACATTTAAGTTTTGTGACACTGAAATCAAAGGGGATTCATAAGTCAGAAAAGAAACTCCAAAAATTACCTGAAATTTTCTGTTCACAAATCAGAAAATGTAACAATATATTTGGTGAGCTGTCCCTTTAAGAGGCTTTTGACAAGTTTAGCAGAGCAGTATTGAACACTGGATTTGTTGCAGGCATGAACATGAAAAATAAGGTCCAAAATTACCCACAATGCAACGCGATTGGTTTCTGTTGAAGTCATTTCAAAGGCATCATTCTCCAAGAGACACTTTTTCATGGTGAATAAGTGAAAGTGTCCCTTTAACCAAAACACAACAATTACAACATTCCTCTTTGTTTGAAACTTTATTCATAATCTTTATTTACCAATCAGTAGTGCATTCCCGGGCTAGCAGTTCAATAAAACCAGAGATGGAGGCCTGTCTGATGTTTGGATGTTGAATGAAAAAAAGGCCTCTTGGGAGGGAGGCAGAACAAAAATGAGATCTAATCCTTGCCGTCCCCAGCTTTATGTCTCTCATGTCAACACAGAAACAAACAGGAGGGAAGCGTGCGTCCAGACAGTTTTCATCCACTCCTGTGTTTCCTGTAAATCCTCGTTGAGCTGAGGCGACGGAGGGTTTTGCACACACTCTGAGCCACTTCTGAATCCCTCAGCAAGAGGGACATCAACAGAAATACCAACAAATACAGACACAGTCACAAAGCAGCTCTTGGGAGGAGCTGTAGTAAATTTCTCTTTTCTATCTCTTGCTTTTCTTTTCTGTTGATAGAGTAATTCAGTAAAGTAAAGCTTTTCACAACCATTAAACTTTCCCTTTTAGTTTCTTTTTTGTACATTTGTATCATATATTCACAAAAACTACTTTGACATTTGACAAACATTTACTTTAAATGACATTAAAGTAAAAGAGCAAAAAAAATAACACAGCCAGTAGCTTTACTTTTCTGTCTTTTTTTTTTGTTGTGCTTTTTGTTTGTTTTCAAAGCTACACTGATGGATTGGATGCTTCCGTCTCTATTTGCACAAACAGCGTGCTGTCAGGTTATGCTTCCAATAACATCCGTGGAGTCAGCTCCGTTGTTAATCAAGACACCTGCTTGGATGGAAACAAACCTATTTAATGTGCAGCTAGTTATCCCTAGACAGTTGTAGTACGCAATGAGCTAGAATGACTTAGCACAGCCTGACAAAAACAAGATGGCAAACTGGTGCTATGGAGAGAGGACCATTGAGGGGGAGACCTATCCTCGAGGGGCCCGTGGGTGATGAGAGGCAGCCATGGAGACCGAGCCTGCAGATTCTGCTCCTCGCTGTTGATTTTTCTCCTTTGGGAAACCAGGAGACACAGAAACAGAATGCAGAGAGCAGAGAAACATCAAGAGAGAGGAAACCTTCTGCATCTCATGTTTTTGCCCTGACTGACCCAGAGTTATGCAACAATACCTGAAATAAATGTTTCACAAAGTTTTTGATTTAGTGTTCTTGAAAATGTGGCTCTGTTTGGATCTGCAAGCTGTAACTGTTGCATAATGTATAATCTCTGTGGTGATGGAGTCCTTACTTAAATAGTAATATATTAATGAGGTACAAATATCGTTACTTAGCCATACTGTAAGTATGTGTTAAATGTAAAAGTACTTTTATCATTTGTTTAAGTGTCATTAAAACTAAATTAACTCTTGATACTCATAAATATGTTTTAACAAATATTAATTTAGTTTTACAGCACCAGTAGCATGCTTTTAAAAAAGTTGGGATTGGACAACTAGAGGTTTGAAAGTGTGCAATATTGGTCTAGAAAAAAGATGGAGAGCAGTTGAACTCTGTAAAAGACAGAAAAAAAGTTCAAGAAAAATCTGTGAAATAGTCAAAGTGCAATTTAAGAATACAGTTACCTATCCAACATTATATCTCAGAGAAATCAGAGAAATCTCTGTGCATGATTAATGTTCATGCTGCCATCCAGACGACATCATTTTAAAGGAAGGCCTTGATTACTCAGTAGGACTTCACTCATTGCACACATATTACAACAGCATTGCTCTGCTGTATGGGGTCTAGATACAGTGAGAAAAGGAAACAATGAACCGCTGAAATCCTTTTATCTCAAAACAGCTTGGATTAAATAAGCTTTTTAAAAATCGGTTATCCCAGCTTTTTTCTTTGTTTTTAAATAGACCATTAAAAACATGGGTCATTGAGAAATATTAGCTCAACTTATCTGTAAGGCCACTTTTTGCCCCCATGTCAATTCCAAACCAGCAGATATTTGTTATGTTTGTGGTGTTTTGCTTTTATAGTCTGGAGCAGTTTGCTTATTCACCACCAGGACACACGTGTGCTTTGTTATCTGCTTTTGTCATCGTTTGCAAAATATTCTTTTGTACCTAAAAAAAAATGTGAACCCTTAAACTACATGAAGACTGCAATATTGGTATTACAGCTTCTAGTATGAATCAGGTTTTCCTTGGCTTAATGTTGAAGAGCTTTACCTAAAGAGAAAAAAAATCAACTAGTTTCAGGTATCCAGATCCCTTTGGTCATGTAGTGTCTTATGATAGACAGACTTGTTTTAAACTCTGTCACGTCTCCTCCAACACAGCAGAGCTGCAGCTGCTTTGCTGATGGCCTCATTCCTCCTCCACTGGAGCCTCTCTGTATCATGCTGGTCTCCTCGACCCATGGTGCCGTCTCTCCAGAGTGCCATTGACACATTTAGGTCCCTGTCTACCTCGTAGCAGGTCAATGAAATAAATAAGGAGGGGAAATCTTTTCCAGCTTTCTCTGATTTGATTTCCTCTCCCAACTCCGTTTGAATTTCTTAAGCAGTGGAATTCTCTCTCAGCTGAGTCAAGGCAGGAGGTGACCTTAATGTAATGAAGACTATCTCTTTCAAGAAATATTTGCTATCTCTTCCTCCGCTGCGATCACAGCCTGCCATCATCTTTTTTTTCTTTTACTTCCCCGAAAGGACAGAGTAGCTAAAATAGAGGTATGAGCAAAGTTTTTTTGTGGCAGCATGCCATGACAGAAAGCAATAGAGCAGATACAATCCCTATTCCAAACATCTGAAATAACTCTCTGAAGCCGCACGTTTCATGCAGGAGGATTAAGAAACTGGGTTTCATGGCATCAGAGACAAGGAAAATTCAGGTCATGCTTTCACAAATTATCAATCCAACCTTCTGTAGAATAGAGCGGGCAGATTTAAGCCTGTGGTAAAGCTATCAGAGAAGCGATGTTTGCATTATCAACAACTGAGCTTCACAAGTCACAGAAGCAGCGGCATGGCCTGCTGGTGATGCATGTACACGAACAGTATCCGTATCATCGGTGGTAGCCTATCTAGTGTTGTTGCATGTTTGTATTCCTACGATCTAGAAGCAATTTCTTGCGTTTTATCAATCATGGATGGTTTATGTGTCAAAATACAATACATTGTGAGCAAGAATTTCAAACAGCTCACCCTTATTGAAGCACATTAAAGCTGAATGCTCCCATGTTGTGGTTCGGACTGTCAGGACAGATGTGTGTGTGTGTGATTGTTTTCCCTGCACTAACGGTGCCCAGAGTCTCCTCGGTGCCTTAGTGATGTCAGAGAAGCTTCGGCATTAAAAAGTTGGACCTCTAATAGGAAAATGTTTCTCGCTGGGAAACCTTACAGTAGAATGGATCTCCATCTTGCCAACAGTGGTCGATGGAGGTCCCATCTCATTGGCTATTTTCCATTGTGACATCATTGACAGGAGAACTGAGGGGGGTCAGTGGGAGGGAGCGCGGGGCCTCGACATTCTCAAGAACATTAACACAACACACAACCCAAGAGGGGCTTTTGACAACAGATTCAAGACACACTAGTTTCCACAACAGTACACCTGATAACAGCAAGAACTGCTCAGGAATTGTGCCTCCGTGTTGCACACACTTGCCATTTAAGTATCAATTACTTACTACAGAGGATGACAGCGAATTAAAAACCCTAATGAAGGATTACAAACACTTGAATTAGCCCTTGAACTGGAAACAAAAAACAGTCGAAAAACTGAGATACATGGCATCCAGGACCGAGAAGTGATAGATTAAGCAATGAGGCAGGCTTTTTCTCTTCTTCGTGAGAAGTTTCTCCCGGTGCTCTGTCCCATAGTCTGGTTCAGGGGCCTGAGTGAGCCCTGTTGTGTTAAGATGTACAATCAAATTGGGCTGTGGTCTTGATATGTGTCTCATACCCCCCCCCCTCACTTTCCCCCTGCTGATCCTTGAAACTGTCTCCGCACATGCACACATCCCTGCCCTGCTGCAGGCGTGGTCGATCTTCCCATCCCCCAAATTCTCCTTGAGAGTTTGAAATAAGACAGAGAGAAAGAAGGCAGAGGGAAAAGAGAGAGCGAGAGTGCCGAAACATAAACCATTTTATGCTCTTAAAACATTTACTAAATCACGCAAACGTCTGTTGTTCATATGTATGATGCTCCTTTTTTACTCCACCACAATGACGGTTTCTATGAATATAATACAGCTCCTTTGTTTTTCGTAGATTTTCTTCTTGTTAGCTTGCTGACTGCATCTAGGGAGAGGAACCACAGCACCTGAGGGAGAAATAGGGAAAAAGGAGGAAGAGGAAGTAGCAGACAGTGCTTGATATGTGTCCTGTTTGTGTGTCACCAGGTGGATGACTGAGTCTCTTCTGCCTGTGCTGCTATCAGGAGTCAGTAGAGGAGGAGAGGAGGCAGAGGAAGGAAGGGTGAGATAGGACTGCTCATGGGGCCAAAGGTAGGAGGGAGAAAGGTTGTAAGGTAAAGGATTAGCCCTGGGTCTCCTTGCCGCTCTCTCGTTCCCTCTGTCCGCTCTTGCTCATCTTCATCTCTGTCAGCTGGATGTATCGCAGCACGTTGGTGTCTGTGACAGAAAAAGGAAAAGTGACTTTACTTAAAGCCATGATGCTGTGTTGGTTAATGCAATAAATGTTTGGCTTCTCACAAGACTCCTGTTTTGAAAGAAACATCAAGTATTTAGTTTTAAACCACCAAAGAGGCTTTAAAAGAACAGATAAAGTCTTTTTAGATGCTAATTTAATGAAGGAAAAGAGCTTAATGTAATAAAACAACAGAGGAAATACTTGCATATGCACATATGATCTTTAACAGAGGTTGCAGTTAGGAATGCTTCATTTTGTATATTTTTTTTAAGTGGACAATCTGATGTTTAATTGTAAGAAACAACTTTAGTTTAAAAAAATCAACGAAGCATACTTTCTGATTGATCGACACTGACTACCATTGGGCCAAAGTATTTCTGCTTATGATAGTTAATTGGTTAGTATTGGTTATGTTTTAATCTTACATACAAGGATGGGCATGATACTTGCCATTAAGAGGCTACAGCTTTAGAAAAGTAGCTTCACAAAATCTGCATTGTGCATTTCATTGTACAATTGTGGTAAAAATGCTGGATGCACTCATTCAAGTATTCAAAGCTTTGACAGGTACAGTACATTATGACTGACTGTATAATCAAATTTCTTGCTGTTTTTGTAAATTCTTAACAATTTCGTTCAAGTGGGGGCTTCATTTTTAGCTATAAACAGCTGGTGTCATTGCAGGAAACTCTTTCTGTTGCAAAGTTACAGTCTATAAGTTCAGATCATCAAACAAGATGAGTTATGATAAGGCTGCAACCATTTATGGAATCACAGGCACACTTAACTGGACTACATAAGTCAGTAAGTTTTTTTGACATGAACTGTTTTACAGGATCTGATGAAAATCTTGTGTTTAATCTGTGTTAATCTTAAGCTTAATTTGTGTGTGTGTGTGATTGTGTGTCAAAGAGATTGAATTGTGTGTTTTTAAATTGCTGTTTTTAATATGCATGAATTGTTTTTAATGTGTACCGCAAAGCACTTTGTGTTGCTTACTGCATGAAAAGTGCCTTATAAATAAATACATCTGATTTTATTTGATTTAATCCATTTATATATTATTGGATTATTAAAAACTATGCCTATTAACAGTTGATATATTATTAGGTTGGTTTATTAGTTGGACGTTCTGGGTACTCCTCCCTCTGCTGGTTGGATTGTTCAACTTGCTGTCCACTAATCCTTGTGGCTCATCATCTATGTAACTGTGCTGCCACCATCCATTCAGCGCTGTTGTGATAGTTTTTTAAAGGGACTTGAGGCAAGATTAAGAAATGAAACTCGCGACTAGCCGTGACTGGCGCTTCAGGTAACTGCAGCCACGAGCCACGGGAGCGTGCACAAACTGAAGCTTTAATGTTGTTTACTAAGCTTTTTCTTCATAGTTACACTTTTTAGTGTCTTTCAGTTGATCTAGATCGTTTGCTGACTGCAGAAGAATCCATAACTATCGCTTACAGTGTTTGAATTTACCGCAGCCGTCTTCTTCCAGTATCAAAACTGCGGATGTAGCGTCATTTGACGTCATGTCCGCAGGGCAGCGCGGGAAATTCGGACACCGAATTGCAGCGCATTTTGCAGCACACAGCCTGTTCAAGGCAACGGAGAGGAACATGGGTGGAAACGTTCTTTTTGGTATTTAGCGCTTCATCACCCATTAGTATTAAAAAAAATGGACATGAATGTTTGTTTTTTGTTTAAATTCCTGCCTCTAGTCCCTTTAACTGAGTAGTTTGGTCCAGGGCTATAACCAGGGTTATAAAACTAGTGAGGTACAAAACCATGCGAGCGCGCAAAGTGCGACCAAAAAAAGAATTTGAGTACTTATTCATGAATAAGAAGTTAAATAAATAGTGTTTTAAACTGTGCAATTACACAAATACACAATCATATAATATTGTTGACTGAAGTTTCATTAACATTTCACACTCATGCTATAGCCTAGCTCAGAAGAGCCGGCCCTGAGAGCCAAAGCTTCAAAGTGAATCAGAGGAGCCGGCTCCCAGTTTTTTAGGAGATCAGTCCTTTGTTTTGACTGGCCACTAAAGAGGCCGTGCTGCCAGTCACATTTGAGCATATAGGTTTGTACAAATAAATGAAAACAGAAAGAAAGGCGATGCTCCATTGCAAATGAAGACAGGAGTTAGTGGTGAAGAGTGTGTGTGAGTGCCTTGCGTTGTCTTGTAATTATAACCATGTGACACCTTAAAGTTTAATTTTGTTGTTTTATTGCATTGTGTATCTTTTCTTCACCTGCCAAGGGTCTATTGATGCAAATTAGCTTGCTAATGCTAATCCAACATGTTTACCTCTGTTGGTACATATGTTCATTAATATGTACTGTCCCTATCAAATAAACAAAAGGTTTGAAGACAGAATAAATGCACAGAATTTTAAGGCTTGTCATAGAAATACTGAATGCAAAAAAGTTTTTTACACACAAACCATTAATTTATCGCAAAATTAAGGTAAAATACAGGGCTGCAAATATCTTAAATGAAGAGCCATTTGGGAGTCGAAAGGGTCGGCTCTACTTTGGGAGCCGAATCAAAAGAGCCGGCTCTCTGAAAAGAGCTGAACTTCCCATCACTAGCAGCAGGCTTGCGCCCGGCTCAGCTGCGCTCAGGCTCAGCGGGGAGAGAGAGACAGAAAAAAAGTGCATTTCGTTTACTCTGTAAAGGGGAGATCTCCCCCAACGAAGTGGGTGGAGAGCAAGAGTGACAGATTCACGCATTTCACAGACAAGGCACAGTTTTGCAGAGTGTAAACGTCACCCGGTTCAGCAACATGTACAGCTGCGGGGTTGGGGGCAGAGGTGTTTTGGAACGGCCGCCGGTAAACATGGCGTGTACAGTGGCGTGATGTGCAACGCTACAGGTTAGGAGGAGACCTCATATGTGAAAAAACAACTAATTTTTTTCATTTATTTTATAATTCTATAAACACAACTCCTGATTGTCAGCAGTATAGCGGTTAATATAATGTGCGATCTTTCTATAAATTAGATTTTATTTTTTATTTTTTGGGGGGGTAAAATGAATATTTTTTTATATTAACCAAGGTATTTACCTCGGGTACCCCATAGCTAGTTACGGCCTTGATTTGGTCATTTTTGCTCATGTGAAATGTGATCACTTGGTTTTCAGCTAAATGAATTGTAAAATCTCAGGTGTGTACATCCTTAGATTTTCTTCAACAAACTGAGATTGTCTGGTAGGTCTCTTACTGTACAGTGACTGGGTTGATGTGTTAGGAGCAGAAGATGCAACCAGCTCATGGTTTTTATTTAGTGGTGTTGTTTTTTAACATTTGACAAGATTAGGTTCTGTTTTGTTTGATTTGATTTTGTTTTCTTTACTTCTCCTATGTGTTTATTGCCCTTTCATGCAGCACCATGTTTGCACCAGGTTTTTACCTACAGACCGAATGTGAGATCATACTTCCTTAAATGTAGAGTCTGGAGTTTTTCCCCTGAAAATAAACGCTAGACCTGTGTAAATGAAATCCGCCTCAATCCGCGCCTTTGGGCCTCTACTCTCATGTAGTGGCCAGTTTGTTTGCAACTCCCTCTCCCCCGTCAGTAATTCACCTTTTCCCTTTGTTTTGTTGTGGTCGGGACGTTTCTGGACGGAGATTTCTGTTCATATCACCAGTCAATGACAGAGCTAAGGGCATGACGCTGTGTGGGGATAAGCTCATGATTGGAGCAAACACCAGTCAGAAGGAAGGAGAGGCTTGGGGCTGAATAGGCTGAAGAGCGATGCGGCCATTAGCCCGAGGGGGGAGGAGCTGCTGGTTTGAATACTGTTTTTTACAAACAGAAACGGGAAGGAACTCCAGACTCTAAGTATTGATAAACATCAAGTCAAGAAGCTGAGAATTCTGTATAACTGATTTTAACAGTTTTTTCTCACCTGTGGGTTCCCGGTTTTTGGCGTCACGCAGGTAGCGTAGTGCACATTCGTAATCACCCAGGTGATAGAAAGCGATGCCGGCTCGGTACATGGCCTTGAAGTGGTCTCTCTGGTGGCTCAGCACCTTCAGACAGTACTCCTTCACTCTCTCATAGTTTACCAACTCGGACTGTAACAAACAAGCTGCAGGAAGAAGACAGAAAACAAAACGGAGGTTGGTGAATTGGAAAAGCTTATAAATGGAAAAAAAAAGAGAAAAAAGAGATTGATTTGAAACATTTGTCGCATTATGTCGCACAAACTCCTTGAGTTACATTCTGTAAAGTTTAAATGACAAATCAGTCCTATGGTGAGGAACAAAGATGGGGATATTTTGCTGACATCTCACTCTGTGCCTTTTAATAGAACCAGAGTGAAATTTAGACTCCACAGTAGATCCTCAGGGTGGCAGTGAGCGGACTATAAATAGCCTGTTCTAATGTCTCAGTGCAAAGACAAGACAAAAAGTCATGCAAGCAGTTTGGGCCCTTGAGCATGAGTGCAGCGTCTTGAGATGCTGCTTTTGAACTTGTCATGGAAAATACAGGAATGGGGCAAAACTGCAGCTTGAGGTTGATAGCCACAGTGAGGATGCTGATTTTTCAGCTGAACTGAGCAGCAGCAGAGAAGAAGAGGGAAACGAGTGGGAGGGGCGACCAGCTGGAAACAGCAATAAAGTGCAACACAGAACTTCAGAAAATAAGATACGGATTATACCGTAGTCATCACTCCTATTCATCACCGTAGCAACTCTGACCAGTTCTGAGATCAGCTCAGCTCACAATAACTTCATTAGTAAAGACACACAAGTAAAATTACACACATGCATACACAGCTTTTAGTCCACCAAAGCTTTTAAACACTTGCTGATGGCTCAGATATCTGATCACTCATTGTTCCTCTGCTGATCCCAACCGCACAAGCTTTTACTCCCCCCATCACCCCCCACTGCTTCTCTGCCAGTTAATCCATCTGATGATGCATCAAATATGATTTCCTTCTGTTCTTCCTTGTGCTTCCACAGTTTTATCTCCTTTAGCAACCTCATCCCACCCTCTCTGACTCCTTTTTAACCTCCACGTTCTAACTCTGCCCTTGATACAGGCAGAACCTGAGTCAGGAACTGTTAGCGGGGAGGCAGGGTGAGTCAGGAGTGACAGGCACTGATGAGGAGGTGTTTTTGCAGGAAGCTGGGGTTAAAGTAGGGGAGAAGAGGTGACACCTGTGGGAGTTTGTTAAAACTAGACCCCCACCCCCCAATCCCCAGTGAGGCCATGGAGTAATGCTGGGTGAGAAATGGTCATGCTCTGAGTGTTTTATTAAACTAGCAGGATGGAGCTCACAAATACACACTGGCCTTGGCCGTCAGCAGCACAGCTGCAAAACACTAAATAATTCATCAAGAGACGACCAACTTCAATAATGATCAGTGTGTGTTTTTGTTTTATATAGTTTTGTTGTTGAAGTTGAAAATGTCTGCAAAATGAAATGCAGGCAGTCCCATTGTGTTGTTAACACCATCACAAGTTCAGATTTAGAATGTAAATTAATGCTTTAAATATTCTCCATTATCATTCATAACATAAATCCAAGTAAATCCTTACAGTCATTATTACTTTTAATCTTCTCAAGAGCTATCCTCCCTTTTTTTATCCAGATTTTCTCTTTATATTCTTACCAAATTTTTGAGTGGATGAAAAAGGAAAATGTAATTATATAATCCATATCTAGCTTTTAACTTTCTCAGTGATAAGTTATTTTACAGGCTGACATTTTTCATTTGTGAACATCAGACACATTTCCTGGACTTTTTAAGTATTGCTGTTTTTTTTTTCTTTTTAGAAATGAAATAAAAACCAAAGACATGCGGCAGGCGGACCCTGTAGTTGCATGTCGTGTCCTTTGATATAATGACAGGGTAAGCATCATTTCATGAATATGACCAAAAACACTGTATTATTCATCATTCATGAGTTCAGAACTTTTATTTCAACAATCATTTGAATTAAAAAAGCTAAACATTACACCATTGAAGCCATTAACTTATGATGAAATGTTCATGTTCTACGTAAGAATCTACTTTCACCTTAATATTTTTAGAGTTGTAAAAAAAAAGAAAAAAAAATGCTGTAAGGGCTGTTTGTCCATTTTGCCAGTTATCATAGCTTATAAACACTTTCTCTTAAAAGCAGATAAGAACTACTCAGTTCTTGTTTGGGGAAATTCTTGGGCTGTTTTGAATGAACTGCTGATAACTGTTAACATGGAAAACCTTCAGCTTGGACATCTTTATGAAGTCCATCATTCATTTTCAGATGCAAATTAGATAACTATCCAACTGTAGAAGCCATCTGCTTTCCATCTTTGCTTTTTCTTACAGATGATTTGGTGTTCGCTTCCAGAATTTGTTAGTGTGCAATTTGATCTGTTCTTCTTTCTACCCATGAGATGTTCCCTCTGCCACTGGCTGCAATACAAGCCCAAAGCATTATTGATCCACCGCCGTGCTTGGAGAGGCTTTTTCGTACTCATAAAATTCTGAATCCTGTTTGCCTTGGAGCACAGCTATGCTCTCTGCCACCATACAGCTCTCTCACTATCATCTGTTTCTGGGACTTCTCTTCAAATACTTGTTTAGCCAAATCAGTGGTGATGAGGACACAGAAAGTTCATTTCTGATGATAATTCCTTGCAAGTCATATTTGTGAAGGTGAGGCAGCCCATCACTCCTGCACCACCTGTAAGATCTTCCTGAAGGTCTACTGAAGGCAAACAGATGTCTGAAAGTGCTCATCAAACAATCCAATGAACAGTTCTTTTAAAAAAATGGGTTGTTTTTCAGCTTTTTCTTGATTACAAAGATTCCTGAAAACACCTTCTTGTCTATTTTTGGTTGGGATGTCCAATATTATTGGCAGACATTGACATTAAAATGTTATATTGGAAAATAGCGGTATTGTTTTTTTTGGACAGATTTTTTACTAACTCGCAATTTTGTAAGGAAACAACGCGATCTCGCGAGATCTTGATCCTGTTATTATGAATTTAAGAGTTGAACAATATAGGATATCGGTGAAAAAGCTAATATCAAACATCCCTGGTATCCCTAGTGTATTTTTTACAGTCTAGGACAGCAACTGAAAGTCAAGCTTATCTTTAAACATATAAGAGCTACAAAAGTTGAAAAAATGCTGCACAACTTAAAATGGATGCAACTGAAGCAGTGAAGAAGAACTGCAATAAAGTAAATAACAAAAGCATTAAGTATCATCGCTAAAGTTCTGAGGATTGTGGATTATTTCATAGTTTGGGGCGGACACTGCAAAAGCTTGATCACTTCCAGTTTTACATTCAGTTTTAGGCACATTTACAATATTGAAGAAGAGATGTGATAAAATGTGGGTCACCTTCTTTAAATCTTTATGGGGAAGATAAACCTTTACTTTGGCTATGAGTCTTAACTGAAAGAGAGCCTGAGGGCCAAGTGTCCACATCAAGTCATTCAGAGTGATCAAAAACATTGACTTCAGTCTCATTTCAATCTAATCTGAGAGACTTTAGGTTCAACTAAGATTGAATGTCATTTAAAAAAGAATTTAAGTGAACATTCAGTATTACGGAGTCAAGCAATGTGATTTGATTTGCATTTCTAAACAATGATTATCAACAAGTCACAGCTCCAACCGGCTAATTAAAGTCTGAGACCTTGATAGGAAAAAACAATCTAAGAGCTCAAAAGCTTTATCTGCATGCTACTGTACTCATCTCAACAGTTTCCACTGTGAAAGCATCACAAAATGCAGTAGCATCACCATCTTCACATATACACAGATTATTATGATGAATTGGAGCTCTGAAAAAACAAACCTTATATTCTCTCTTGTAGTGTTTTATAATATCTAGCTCTAGCTTGTGAAGCTCTTTGAGTTGTATGGCCTCTATTTAGGTTGGCACATACAAAATTAAGTTACCATCATTATCAAATAAAAGCACGACCTTACACAAACCTATACATCCAACAAATAGGACAAAAGCAAGCCTGACAATACTCTTATTTTAAGTGAGGCTCATCTTCAGTGACCAAAAGTCTGCGCAGTTAGATTCACCTCACATGCCCTCCACCTCCTGAGCACACCTTTCTACACACTGTACTCCTCTATTTGTTTTTACAGCCACCCAGCTACAACAAGACTACTCCCATCCCTGCAAACCCATCCATCATCTCCCTCCAGCTGCGAACAGGAGCTGAGGTTTCAGAGGATTCAGTTACAGTCCATAATGGCTTAATGGCTGACACAGTTGGAGTGTTCACTGGCGTTAGCACTCACACACACACCTACACTTACAAATAACACAAACATACAGTAACATCAGTGAAAACATGGGGGTGTTAACAAGGGTTAGGTAAGTTCTGCTTTATGACAAAACTAACACAAACACTCTAGGAGGTAGATCACTTTACATGACAAACACCAGAAGAACATGTGACTGTACAAAAAAAATGCACACACAGAAGCAGCGTACACAAGTGATGACGGGCCAGCCGCACCCTCCTGCTCCATTAGGCAGATGGATGGAATGCCAGAGGAAATGTGGAGTGTGGGGAGATGCATTAAGGGTATGATAATGATGGGATCATCAGTGGAGGCTGGGCAGGGACACAGACAGACACTAGCCCTATAAACACTGCAGAGTCATATCACTGGAGCCAAAGTGTCCCTGAAAGGGCGAGACTGTGTCCTGTATCATAAATGACATGTGGCAGCAGGTGCAGAGACTGGGCAGAAGCTCTCATCATTACAGGAGAGAGGCTGTGAAATATTTAACAAAAGATGAAAGCAGAGAAAAGAAATGTCAGCAACAAAAGGCTTCTTTCACTTTGCTTTTTGATGCAAATTATAGGCAAGTTTTATTTCATGACAGGTTGAAATAAATTATAGAAATAACAAAAAATCAACTGGAACTGGGAACCAATTGGTCCTTTTTGTTCGCTTTTTTTTTTTTTTTTTTCCTGCAACAACTCCTGCACCCCTTAATGTCATTATGTTAACTGTAGTAAATCAAAGTACTGATATCTCAGAAGATCTGAGCTGTGATATAGCTTTTGCTATTTGTCAAGAGACCATGTCTCAGATCTACTGAGATTCATATGACAATTTCCAGTTTGTGAGAAGCCTGCAGCAAACAACAGTATAAAGTGTTATGAACAATAAAGAATATGGTAGGAGGGCTAGACTGAGAAACAACACAATCCAGTTTGAGACTGCAACATTACTGTTATTTCAGCTTTACTACCATTTTCATCTCATTCTGTCATTGGGTTTAGTCATCATGACTACTTGGTTGGTGTTGCATAACACACTTTTCTTAGGTTTGGGCCAAGTAGTAACCTCCGGTGGCCAACTGTGACGCCACGCGGAGGATATTTGTAGTTCTTTCTTGATCCGCTAGGGGCTGGCTGCAAAACAAAGCAAACTGCCCCAGACTCCCATGTTAAAAACGGCAACTTCACAGCAGAAATAAACATATTTACAGCCTGATTCAAATAATCATTTTGGGTTTAATAGGTCAAGTTTCCTTCATGTCATCTCATCCTTTTAGATGTTATTTAATCTTGAAATTACACATAATTAGGGGCGTATCCTTCTGATTGACAGTGGCTGTAATTGGCTCCTTGTTCATTCTCGGTAAGGTTTCAGTCTGTAGTAGAATAGCACAACGGCAGATTTTAGCTAAGACCAAGTCCAAGCATGTCTTACCTTTATTCCACTGCTTAGGGAGCTAATCTTTGTTAGTTTTGAGTTAGCTTGGTTAGCATTTAGCCCAGAGTATGTTGGCTGTCAATCATTTGCCCCGAGGCTGCGCTTTGCCCATTTCTGTATTTTCCAGGAGTGATGACACATGCGACACGGTGAAAATAGTAACAGTGGGAATGCCCAACTGGCTTAATGTTTTACTCTTTAAAAACTAACGGGTGACGTAGTGGAAGGTTTGTCCCCTTTTTTTATGGTCTCTGGTTTGGGCACAAAAACCATTAGGGGAAAGTTTGGAAAAAATACCAAGGTTTGAGCTTAAACACAGCATTTAAGTGACAATGCAACACCATTTTAAAAGCGACTTTACTAAACTAACAACAGGTCTCATATGACTACCAGAGGTTGTACATTATATTTTTTATTACAGGCTGCATTTCCTGCTTAAACATGCTTTTGTGTTTTATGTGAGAGAAAAGCACTCATGTTTTATGAAATTATAAGGACCAAATGCAGGTAGGCTGGAATATCCTAAGTGGTTTGTTAAATCTAAAACTATTTTAGAAGAGAGCTGAAGCCCAGGAGACAGAGTGGTTGTCCTTCAGTCAGACAGTTGCATTCTTAGTCCTTAGCTTTCCAACTCCAAGTATCAAAATATATATTGGACATGATGCAATTTAATTATAAGTCACTTTGGATAAACATGTCTGCTAAATCCATAACCATAAGATATTGAGTCCATTGTCAACTCTATTTTCTATTAGTTTCAGTCCAGCTTGCTCTTTGGTTAAATCTAGAAAACAGATGTTGAATAAATAATTATAAAGAAATGTTGCAGAAACAATTATATCAATACTATAAAACTTTTGATAATATCACGACGTAATATGAGCTGATAAAATCAAAACAATTTAGAAGAAATTTGTTGTGTAAGTGCAGGTTTACATTCTTTTATCTCCAACTTTTAGTATGACTTCATTACAAGGAGACAGAAAACAAAGGTAACATTTTTTAAACTGTTTATAAAGGTTGCTTTGTAATTGTCAATGATTAACCAAAGATAATTGAGTGGTGAAAACCTGATGTCATGATAACCATGGTTTAAAATAACCCCTTTTACAGTAGTAACCCTGCACATTGAAATTATGATATATATATATACTGTATATATAGATTTTACAATTTATGTGATAGCAATGAGTCCCACAAGTTAATGATAAATGAATTGACATTTATATCGCCCTTTTCAGGTCTTTTTGACCAATCAACATGCTTTTTCACACATACAGTACACTGAAACGGTATTTCTTATTCCTAATTATTTAGCAGACACATACACATTATCAGGAAAAGGAACATAATATTTCTCTGGCAACATGTTCCTTCAGAAGCCCAGTTTAATTAAATCCAACAGAAAATCAGAAGGCAAGTATTTTGAAAGTCCCCTTTCTATAAGCAAAATTTTCTGACTGAAGTGTCTGATAAATAAGGATTTGCGTTTTTTTCTTTGACATACATGAGTGACAGTGAACTGGATATCTTTGAGTTTGTCACTGGTGCAACTGTGCTCTAAGACATACAGTGTATTAGACAAAATAAAGAGTTTAACTAAAAGCCAAAATATATTTTAAACTACAGGAATTAAGGACACTAGCAGCGATACCATCAAAACTACAGGGCAGCTGCGCTAACCCCGAACTTTGACCTCTCCATGAAGTTAATTCCTGGAAACATCAAAACAGTATCAGACATGGCTGGATAATCTTTGTTTTCATGCAGAGTTTCCACAGCAATTACACTGATACGGTTTAAATAAAAGAGGCTGGATGATGAAATGGCACGAAGGAATAAAGTGATGCAGACCAGTCAGATTTATCTTAACGAGGACCTTCACGTGTCTGCAGGGACAGAAGTATGAGCTGAGGCTGCAATGCTTTCATGTCAAAGTCACAAACAATATTTTGCTCTGTCTGAGGAATCTGCCACATCTAAAAAGGGGACAATGAGAAAAAAAAAATTAAGGGCAAGGAACAAAATAAGCATTCCTCAAACGCCAACAAGGGTAAACAGCTGTGAAGTGTGAAAATGTGATGGTCATCATGTGATGTCATGCGCGTGCTCCTATTGCTTTAATGTCAAATGAGAAGCACAGGGGAGTGGGAGTGGTTAACACATGCTCAGGAGCCCCACTGGCTTGCCCGAAGCATCATGTCTGCAAAGAAAAAAATACCCTGCATGCACGCTTTGATTTAGAAAACAGAGCACAGAAGTCTGGGGAGAAAAAAAAAAGAGAAAGGCAAGAAACTGAAATAAGGCAAGACAGACAAAAGACAAAGGAAGGCAGACAGAACCAGTAAAACAAAAGTGAAGGATTTCTTGCGTCAGAGGAATAGAGGACAAAAAGAGGAGACTGAAGGATTTTAGAAAATACTTTTTTCATCTCTTTCTCATGGACTCATGTCCCTCCCTCTGTCATGCATCCTCTCGTGTCACTCTCAATCACACCAGGCGTGACACCACGATCCGGCTAATTTAAAGCCACCGGTGGCCCTGGTGATTAGTCTCCTGTCCATCACCTTGTAATTAGTTCTGCGAGAAGATAATGGCCGTTGAAGAGACCCATCACTCTCTGTGACACACACACCCACATCACCTCCATGTCTCCCTCAACGTATCCCTTTTTACTTCAGAGTAAAGTCCTCTTCTCACCTTTCACTGCAGCTTTTCTTTTTTTTTTAACAAATGCCATGCATTTACAGATGTAACCAAAGATACAAATGAACTGTGCATCACTGCAAAATTGCCTCACATATGTACTTTTGACACCGCAGCTGCTCTCTCACTAAGAATAGCTCCACCCAAAGCATTTTTGCAAATGTCTTTTGCTGTTATTGCAAAGGACAGGGCTACAGTTCATAACTCGCTTTAGCACTGGGATGACACAGCATTTATTCCATCTTCACTGGCCACCACCCACATTATCATCTGTCTTTTCAGCATCTTTTTTTCGCCCCTCTGTGCCTGTCATAGCGACTCCTATTTACCATACATTTTCCTTTTTCCCCCGATTCCCCAAATACCCCTGTGTATCGATAAATCCTCAACTGATATTCTCTTTTTTTTTTTAATCATTGTTTTAAATACATATACAGTAGAAGAAGCCATCATGTCCTGAATGCACCAGACGATAAGTGCTTAAGGAGAAATTTAGAGGCTTTCCTATCTCACTCAAAATGTCACATAAGGAGTATAAAGTAGGCTCTTTCCTCAGAGGAAATACACATAACGACTTCTGTGATTTATTATCACACAAAGACAATAACAGCTCATGTTCTCATCAAATAGCATTTGCCTTTAAACAAGCAGAGCAGATGATGTCTTTGATTGTGTGACACAGCACTAAAACACTGAGTCAGTCCCATATGGCGTAAAAAAAAAGCCCTGTAAGTAATGAATTTACTCTGAAGTTTGCTCTTAATACTAAATGACTGGGTTTTCAACCTACTTACTTGCCAAGAAATATATTGATGAGGGTTAAAATAAGATTGGAGCCTGCGGCCTGTTTACTTTGCTGCATTATGTCATTTTGTTCAGATTGTAAAAATGGAAGATTGATGTTCCTGTCAGCTTCCTAGTTGTAATTCTGAGATGGAGACGTTCCCGAAACCTCCCACTTGGTAAGAGGAGGTACTGTAGTGTCAATAAATTGTTTGACAAATGGCAACACATCTACATTAAATCAAATATGAAGACATGATTATTCTTAGCTATTTGAGTCAGATTATTGAAGTTTGACATTGGAAAAATTAGACGTGACTCCAGATTACTAGTAATGATATGCAAAGGATATGCAGCATTAACAACTAAACTGTCTCTGTTCAAAAGCTAACAACATAATTCAAACCCACTTCAAAATGCTTGATAAATGCAACATCAGTAAAATGTTGCCATTTTGTATTAAAACCACAGATCTGGATAATCTCTATGATTCCCAGCAACATGCATAAGTGCATGTATGATCCTGCATCCTCCTGAATGTGTGCTGTATCAGCCTGCAAACAAATCTCACTTCCATCTGTTATTTTCTTTTCTTTGAGTGCTTTGTTGGACTTAATCATCAAAGTGACTCGCTATACCAACACTAATCTGCTTGGTAAGGGTTCATAAAGGTCATCATTTGCTGTAAAATACAGTATAGCTTTGTGTTTCTCACAAAGCTTTATGATGCTGCAAAGTGAAAGTGAGGTGTTCTTTTGGCTGAGACACACAGATGTACTATTATAAGGATTATACTGGAAGTATCCTGTGCTTTCTAGAAATAAAATATTAAGGATTCACTCGGGAAACTGACCTTCTTTTTTCCAATCACACTGCAAAATGTTGCTTTATGATTTTCTTTCAGATCAAACGTGAGTGATTATTGAGAAAAAGGTGGAAAAAACTTTTTCCTTAAAATTTCTGAATGATCAAACTGATATGAAGAGTGAATGTGAATTAACCTGAAAACTGGTGCGGCTTATGTTTACATTCATAATCACATTAACATTCAGTATGTTCATTCATGTTGCTACGTCATCACTTCCATTTTCCATGTTTCGTTACTTTTTATTTGGCAAAAAACCTTTATAAAGGAAGGAAATTGTGTAGATGTTGATTATCCCTTAAAATATTGCAAAAAGTTTCTAGTTTGAAACACATTCTGCAGATTATTTTCCAAATTTATTGCACTTTTCTGCTTTGCTTTCATCTGTTTTAACTGAACTTTTATCTTTGAGGGGTCAAGAATAGAATTAAGGCTCAGATATGTATATTTGCTGTGTTCTATACTGTAAGTTATCAAATGCATGCTTACATAATTAAATAGATGGGTAAGGTTTAAATATTCTATTATTTGTAGGCCTTGATTCCTGTCACATCACATAGTTGATGGAAGACAACAGTGTAGGGAAACACTGCATTAACCACTTTATATTATTCATTGATTGCTCCATATATGACGTATTGAGGTTTTTGGAAACATATATAAGACTAACACTAATTCAATATCTTCATTCCAAAAAAAAAGCTTTAAAAATGAGTAATAGAGTGAATAATAAAGTAATAAAGCTTGTGGTGAGTCAACAAACCCACAGTTTACTTAAAGGGACTAGAGGCAGGAATTTAAAAAAAAACAAACATGCATGTCCATTTTTTTTTAATACTAATGGGTGATGAAGCGCTAAATACCAAAAAAAAAAAAAAAACGTTTCCACCCAGGTTTCTCTCTGTTGCCTTGAACAGGCTGTGTGCTGCAAAATGCGCTGCAATTTGGTGGCCGAATTTCTCGCGCTGCCTGCGGACGTGACGTCAAATGACTTACATCCGCAGTTTTGATACAGGAAGAAGATGGTTGCGGTAAATTCAAACGCTGTGAGCGATAGTTATGGATTCTTCTGCTGTCAGCAAACGATCCAGATCAACTGAAAGACACTAAAAAGTGTAACTACGAAGAAAAAGCGTAACTACGAAGAAAAAGCGTAACTACGAAGAAAAAGCGTCATCTTCACATGTTGGCAAACATGCCTCTTACATGTTTTCTGCTGAGACTGAAATAATTCTTAAGTCTTAAAATTCTCATCTGTCTAAATGTAGATACATGCACTGGTCACGTTCCCCTCTATCATGCTTGCAGTTGCACAAACACATATTTGCTTAGAGTGATCTCAGCACAGCATTCATCCTGGAAGTGAATAGAAACTAAGTAATTGGATTATTGTGCTAAATAGACAAAACATGAGATGGCACTAAAATCAACTCCCATACTTATTATGACATGTTTCAGACTGAGGGGGGATCCTGACTTTCCAAAGATTATTTCACTTGCTATGCCACACACTCTTATCTTCAAATTCCAGTGCATGCATTACAAATGTCCTGTAGCTCCATACAGCCTTACTTATCAAGTGACCCTGCTGTTGCATTGTACCACTCTCCTAAAATAGTTGCAGAGTCAGGATTAATGCTCATCTACTTAAATATTTATAAAAGTGAGGAAGTCATCCATTTAGATGACTTCACCAAGATGAAATCATTTAATACTTTCCGCTTCTTTTTGCAGTTTCCAGGTATTTCTTTTGTCTGTAATATAAGCTGACGATCTTTGTGCGCTTTCTTGATGCCTCAACAAAAATATTAAGAGTAGCATGAATCTTATTTAGTTCATTTTAGTTGATATATATTTTAGTGTCTGAAGGCCAGATGAGGATATGGGACTTTCAGTGTGGCTTATTGTGGATGAGCAAAAACAGGCTTTCAAATAGTGGATAAGTGCAGTTTAATAAAGCATAAAAGAGACTTTTAACAAGATTTTATGTATATCTGAACTCCCTGACAGAGACATAATTCAGTTGAAGCCAGTGACCATGCCATTATCTCATTGGTGATGTCATCTGTGGACACACAGCAGACTCTTATTTTTAACTGAGCAGATATTTGGTTTCTATCTTCTGCTCCTGCCAAACACATTGCTCTTCAAATGTGACAAAAACACTCAAAAACAAATTTCTGAATACTACTCAAATTTCCATTTTCATTTTGATCGTCTATGCTGCTACACAAATACACTGCTCACAAGACAGATGAGAAAGAAGGAAAGGTCCTCAGAGCAAACTGCCAAATGGTTTGGCTCACAATCCCAGAGAGTTGGGTTTAATCTGTCGGGCAGTTAAGCAGTTGCAAGGAGTACTTGAAGTAAATTAATGGCTAAAACATGTACCTTCATCAGTTATACAATAGTGCAGGTGTTAGCAGTGAATTGTGTTTGAAACCCAGACTGCAGAAACACAGCATGAGATCATTCAGCAGAGGTTTATGGACCAGAGAACGCTCAGCAGCCAAACATGAAAATCAAGTGAAACTCAGGGTTCTATGTTTTCACTCTGCACTGATGCGAGCTGTGAAAGCTTATCAATACAACGCAGCTTCGAATCACAGAATGCACGTTCACCTGCAAATAACCACAGAAAGTTATTCAGTAAAGAAATGAAAAATGTGATCGTGTCTATCTCCTTCCTGACTGCTAGTGGCAGTAAACAAAGTAAAAATGTCCCCTGACACTCCTTAGGATCCATGTGGAGACTGTTGTACCACTTCTGCAGAGGGTGTAAAGGCAGCATCTCCAGGGGTGTGACTGATGAGGCTGCAGTCAGAATAGCCAGAAACCTTAACTCACATCTCAACAGTCAAACTCAGCAGGCAAAGAATCCTCTCCACTCTCTCCACAGCCAACCATGCTTGCACATACAGTATAGTGCATGGAGGGACAAAATGATAGCTTTTCTCAGAATTTACTGATATGTGTAGCGCCTTAGTAAAAATCTTGGATGTCAGAACAAGGACATGGCAAATGGAAGTACACCAAAGAGGTAGGCTTGATACTAAAAGGTAAAGTGCATCATTTTCTTGGTTCTAGACTAATGTAGCTTCATTGAATTTACAAATAAAACATTGCGAAGTGGCAGGAAATTCAGCTGCAAGTTCAGTGTAGTTGTCTGTAGTTTTTGGTGTGGTGCATGTATAGTTACAGACGTGGAAAAAGTTGCTGGTACCCCTTGGTTAATGAAAGAAAAACCCACATTTTTCACAAAAATAACTTGAATCTGAATAAACAAATAATAAATTAAAATTCTTTGAAAATTAACCAATGAAAGTCAGACATTGCTTTTAAACCATGTTTCAACAGAATTATTTTAAAGAATAAACTCATAAAACAGGCCTGGACAAAAAATGATGGTACCCCTAGAAAAGACAAGGTGTGTCCACGAATTAGCATCATAGATGTTGAGAGTCAGTGGGCCTATACTGTATATAGGGCTACAGGTAGTCACTGTGCTGTTTAGTGACATGGTGTGTACCACTTTCAGCATGGATGAGAGGACGTGAAGGAAAGAATTGTGACTACAGTTGCACATATTATTCAGAAATTTAAGATCCATGGAACTGTAGCCAACCTCCCTGGATGTGGCTGCAGGAGAAAAATTGATGACAAATCAAAGAGACGGACAATACGAATGGTAAAAAAAGAGCACAGAAAAACTTCTAAAGAGATTAAAGGTGAACTTCAAGCTCAAGGAACATCAGTGTCAGATCGCACCATCCGTCGTCGTTTGAGTCAAAGTGGACTAAATGGGAGACAACCAAGGAGGACACCATTGTTGAAAACAAATCATGAAAAAAGCCAGATTGGAATTTGCCAAACTATATGCTGACAAGCCACAAAGCTGCTGGGAGAATGTCCCGGACAGATGAGACATAAATGGAACTTTTTGCCAACACGCATCACCTCTGTTCACAGACGGAAAAATGAAGCATAACAAGAAAAGAACACTGTCCCTACTGTGAAACATGGAGGAGGCTCTGTTATGCTCTGGGGCTGCTTTGCTGCATCAATGAAATCTCAAGACTATCAAGGGATTCTAGAGAGAAATGTGCTGCCCTGTCAGAAAGCTTGGTCTCAGTCGCAGGTCAGGTTGCATTATCCTGTCGTGCAACAGGATAATGACCCAAAACACATAAAAATATATTTTAAAAAGTTATTTCTGTGACCATAGTGAGATTCTCTTTTGTTAACTGAGGGGTACCAACATTTTTTTCCATATCTGTATGTAAAAATGCATATAGGTATGGGTATTCTAAAGTATTTTATTTGTTTTAAATAAAAACACTGAATAAGACCCTTTTCTCTGGGGCTGTGTAGCTGTGTTGGCCCTCAGCCAATGCCTTGGAGCCCTTCCTTTTTAAAGATTGTGGAATAATGATGTTAATGAAGTATAGGGTAGGCTGCCAGTACTAATATTTGCTATAATAACTTCATGCAGTTCAGACAGAAACATACACCAACGCACACTAGCAGTGTTTCTGTTTACTATCAGAATAAAGAGGCAACCTTGTAAAAAATCTTAAAAACAAAATGTTAATCAGACAAGAATCTATTGCCAGTTTGAAATAAATAAACTGGGCTGTGCAGTGTTGCCATAGGGTGGCAACAATGTTTGTAGCCCATAGGAACACTGCAGTGGACATCCGCATTAGTTATGTGAAGCTGAGTGTTTACATCAGGTGCAGTCCCATTGCATAAGCAACCTGAGGTATGCATTTAATGGTTTAAGCTCCCTAGAACTGGTGCCAGTTGTAATGTCAGATAATTATCTACTGTATCATCACCACAAGCACTCACTTACATGAAAATTAACATTATATTTATTATCAATTTTGCAATAAATTATCGATGCTTTAAAGGTGCCATGACAACAAATTTAACTTTTCTGTGGTTTTGGGTGTATAATATGATCTGTTATGCACTAATGAGGCCATGTGAATGTCAAAGTCCCTGTTCATGGGCAGTCTGCTTTGTGTTTTTGTTCAAAAAGGTTGAATCAGACAGAAGCTTATCATTCTACGTAGGTGATCATGATCATTCATATTCTCCAATTAGAGCACACTATCAAGTGAACAGCCTCCTTCCCTCCCCTCTCCTACCACCTTCTGCTCTCCTCACCCCGTCCCTCCTCCCTCTGCTGATACACCGATGTGAGTTGCGCTAGCATGCATGCCTGCATTTTTAAACGGGATGAATTCAAGTTGGGGTTTTTGAACAAATGCATTTAAAGGAAAACTTCTGTAGCAACACTGAAGAATCACAGCATTAGCCTAATATAGCCTAACATAGCCAAATAAGTTTGTAGCCAATCAAAATGAAGTCAACTTGGTCTCCGAGTAGAGCCTCATCATTACCCAACCCTTATACCGAGATGGGAAATCTGGCATGCCCAAACAATCCTACCCCAAAAAAGTGACATTATTTTTCTTTGGACAATTGACATATGCAGCAATATCAACTACATGAAATAGTTTATACTGCTATGACATCACTCCTTTAACATTTTAATTTCAACATCTGCTTATCAACAATCCCTTTGAAAAAACTGAAACGGCAGTTTTAAGAATCAAAACTAATGAACCTTTTCTCCTCAGAAATGTCACATTTTTGAGGCACGCTCAGCCCCGTCTTTACATTTCACTGCCATCTTAAATAGTGTTTAACAAGGACAAGTTTTCAATGTCCACCTCCGGCAGTGCATGTAATAAAGCATTGTGTCAGGCCAGAACTGGTTCAACAGGGAAAGCACAGAAAGTGAGCAGCATGGCTTTTTTTTATCATCATGGAAGTCTGCAGATAAATATAAACAACAAATTGGTTTACTCTGCACTGTCCACTGGAGCACAGGGTGTTAGATATGCACAAACGGCTTCAGCAAATTCTTATTACTGATGGCTTATAGAAGATGAAAATTCTGCATTTTTCTCTGAGGGCGTCAGGAAAAGGGTTCAGCTCGCTTTCAGCTGATGTCATGACTTTTAACTGGGAGCTAAAAAAAAAAAAGCTTTGACAGACAGTTTCAATTTATAATTTCACACAAATGACAGCCCATCTCAGGGAAGAATTTAAAAATCAAGAACATAAACAATCCACAAGGAGTTCTTACATTGCAGTAGCTACAAGTTTGGCATTTGCAGAGCTTCATTTCCTTTTCACAAGTGTTACATAAAATAGAGCAGTCTCCTTACTAATGGCATTTCTGACAACATGATTGGGTTTATGACCAAATATGCATGAAACTTACCTCGGTGTGCATTATACCTAATGTCAAATAAAAACAAAGTAAAAAAAAAAAAAAAAGTCACCTTTTAAAACTCACATTATCAACATTCTTTAGCTCAGCCTTGCAGTAGTCTTGCTTATTTACTTCTCTTTTGATTATCTGTTAATGCTGCTTTTCTATTTCAACCTCAGTTCTTGAGAGCTAAGACTAAAAGCAGTTACAGTTGGACTGACCCATCAATTAAAATAAATTATACTTTATTTATCCCAGAGGGAAATTGTGGCAATAAGTTTAAAAAAAAAAAGTGATTGTTAAAGTAAACTACTCTGCTTGAGGACTGTCCTCTGCCCAGACACGACTGCATGAGATCATAAGTCCAGTGTAGGTAAATTGTTAAAACTCTAGTAGTCCCTAAACAGTCAAGTTATAAACATATTCTTTAAGTCCCTGAGCATGTTTTTTTCTTTTTTTTTTTAAAAAAAGTTTCATACCATGAAGTTTTTGGCCAAATTCAATGAGTTTGGTAAAAATTTGCCTTGCACACGTGTAACCAAGGCAACTAGGAAAATGGCATCCGTGAGGGTTATCTGTTTGGTATGAAACGTAGTTTAGATTTGACCATTATCTTTGTCAAACTCTAACAAAGTAATGTTATTTCCTGAATCCATCCAGGAAGTGAACAAGTAATTTAGTAAAGTGATGTGTTATTAATTCATGGCAACTGTGGAGTGAATTTGTTTTGCATTTTTTATTGCTCCTTGGATGAATTGAATTGAATTGAATTGAATTGAATTGAATTGAATTGAATTGAATTGAACTGAATTGAATTGAATTGAATTGAATTGAATTGAATTGAATTGAATTGAATTGAATTGAATTGAATTGAATTGAATTTAACTGAACTGAACTGAACTGAACTGAACTGAATTGAATTGAATTGAATTGAATTGAATTGAATTGAATTGAATTGAATTGAATTGAATTAAATTGAATTGAATTGAATTGAGGCTGCAAGATATTTTGGTGGTTAGTCCCATCAGCCTCACAGAGACAAGGTCCCTGGGTCTTTTCTGGGTTAAGTTTGCACATTATCCCTGTGCATGTATGGGTTCTCTCCAGTTCCCAGCACAGTCCAAAAGCATGTTTGTTAGAGTAATTGATTCCTTTAAATTTTCCCTTTTGAGTAGTTGTTTGTCCACGTTGGCCCTGCGATGGAGTAGCATCCTGTCCAGGGTGTACCCTGCCTCTTGCCTTGCCTTTGAATAACAAGGTACAAACAATGAATGGATTAAATGAGTTGATTTGAATTGAATTGGAGAAAAAAAACTATTATGGTTTAAAGATGTGTCATGACTGCATGAACGATCAACAGTGCTGTCTATTACCACACGATCCCACCCATTGTACCTCTTCAACCTCATTATAAGGATTCTGTGGCTCCTTGAAAGAAATACTTGAGAATGACATTCACTGACTCATATTTCCTGTCTGTCACTTGAAGGGGTTGTCATTTACAGAACATTATCAGTCCTATTTCATAATAATAAACTTGATTGTTGGTAGACTTGCTGCCCTAAAAGCACAAGATAGAAAATGATTTATTCACAGAAATATATCAGATTCCACTACTGGCTAAATGCACCCCATAAGCTCGTTAGGACTCGACTTTTTCCATTTGAGCAATAACATCATAGACCAAGATGACAGACAGATTTCTGCTTTTCACTAATTAGTACCATGCTTAATTGGACAATGCTATATTTAGGTGCTGCAATGTTTTTGTTTATTTTGTTTTCTTTTCTAGTGATGCATTCTGTCCTGGTGGTTGTCTGTGTTTTTTTTTGTGTGTGTATCATTTCTTTTTTTGTTGTTGTTGTTATTTACAGCGGCTGTAGCTATGGAACATGTATTTGTTCTAACATAATGCAAATTGCTTTTTTCTCCTCTGAATTCTGAATTTATCCCACGGAAGAGTTGAACTGTGGAGTTTCTAACTGCTATTGTGCCAAAAACATGTCTTCAGCTGCTCTTAATTCTCTCTGTCTCCCTGCCTATTCCCCGTTCTCTTCCTTTTCTTCCCTGACAAATAACTGGATTTTATTCACTCTTCTGACAGCAGTCACATGGGCCTGTCTGGGCTGTGACATAAATCACTTTGGTCTGTAATGGATCTCTCATAGCAATAAATATCAAAACAAAAGCAGCTCTAAAAACTGGTAATCATAACTTAGAGGTCATAGAGGCAAACACTTTCCTCCTCATATCTGCTTTTCACTCTTATTTCTACTCCTCTTACTTCTTTCATATAATCCCATCATATTCACAAGTGCAGTCCAGTTTCTCCCCCATTCAAGGCTATCCGAACCTTTCTGCTGACTCTCACCTTTCCCTATTCTTCAAATCTCATCATATTTAAGCTGTGAGTTAATTCATAGGTTTGGTTTAGAGAGGACATTACAGTGTGAGCAGTACAGTAGAAGGAGTGCCATCTGCAGCTCTGGCACTCTACATTCTCACCACTCTGCTCTGGCTACCCCTCCAATGGCAGACGTACATGCACAGAGGGAGGAACACCAACCAAACCTCCCCCCATCCCCCTTCTAACCCTTACACAGCACCTCTCATCTATCTCCTCCCTCCTCCTGCAGCAGAGTCCTCCTACTCCAAGCTGCTTATACAATCCATGTTTCTCCCCATCCCAACCCCTCTATCTTACATTTCTTTCCATTTCCTCCCTCATTCTCATCTTCTACCTTTATCTCATGCACTCCACCACATCCCCTGGTGAGTGAGCTGGCGAGAGATGAAAGGGAGGAGTTTTCGCCTCTGTTCTGCTTTTGTAACCAGGCATTGACTGTTTTCTAGCAGTGTGCCAGAGTGGACTGATGAAATCTCCCCGTCTGGGGTGTTACACATCACTTACGTTATGCGAACGCAGCCCCAGCATCTCACCCAACCCCACCTCCATCTGAAGCAAAGCTGGGCTTTAGAGACTGCTATGTGTTGAGGAAGTCCCGCATTGGTGTGCCTATGACTGCAATATATTGAAGGCAAGATTTTTATATTTGGTTCAGTAGAAGCATATGTTGTTCTCTTCAACAAGCTCATTAATATATATTTAAATTTAGAACTGCATGTTATGGTAAAAAGTTTTTTTATTACCTCAGTCAAATGTCTCTGAAATGCTTACAGGAGGCACAGGTTGACAAACACACACTGGTGCTCAACAGCTGCTTTTTTTTTAATATGCAAGAAAATTTAAAACTGCTAATACAAAGCTGATTATGATGGTTTTGAAGACTTAAATTTGGGTGACAGGCAGGAATATTAATGAATGATTATGTTGCTCTATGCCTGCTTGATGTGACAGGAAATTACTTGCTCATTTTCACCTTATTAACTCAAGATATGATAATGTTCACAGTGTTTTTCTGCTGTAACCATGTGGTAAAAAAAAAAAAATCAACTAGAGCGTCAATTGAAATTTGATTCTAAATAAATAGTAGGAGTGTCACAATTTTGATTTTTCATGGAAATTGATCAAAATTGCGTCATGGCCTCGAGCATCAGGGGGAAGTGATCCACTGAGGATCTCAATTCACCAAGCAAGCATTCCCAGAGCACAAACTGCTGCTAATAGCGAATTATGAGTCCCCTGTTCCTTGACAGACACCTGGTCAAACTGAACAGCCATTTTCAGAGTGACTCTTGAAGGCTGCTGCCTGCATCAGACACGTTTCACCAGCTGGATGCACCGTGTGCGCCGAGCAGGCATTAACGACTCGGTTTGGAAGCCTCTGAATTGACTGTGCAACTCATCAATGGAAAGTGGACGGGGGACATCAGTTTCTGTCCATTATGGAAGAGTTGGACTCGTGTGACAAAGATGTTTTTCCCAGCACAAGCTGCACTGCGAAACACATGTTTTCAGTTGTAAACAGGATTAAATCCACCAGCAGAGATACGATGCGCACCGAGAGCCTGAACATCTCCTGCTCATGTTTGAAAAAGAGCTCGCAAAGAAACTGGACTCTGATGAAACAATAAATGCGTTCAAGGCCAAGCTGCTCCCTTGTCCTGTTAACTGAGAGGTGTGCAGTGCGCACAGGTAAGCTGCGATATCGTTGCCTTTTATTCTGCTGCTAAGCCCAATAGTTGTGTTCAGATGGTTCAATAGATTTGTTTAACATCATCTCTACGCCAGTGTGTCATATTTACTATGTTCATCTTATTGGGCATGCAATGACTGTTAGGTTTTTGCAGTGTTTTTTTCTTTTTTGAGATCACAAAGTGTGCTCTTTCTTTAAGACTATTGATTTATTTGAGAGCATGACACGTGTGTGACCTACTGTAAACTACTGTTGCCTATTATTGATAGAACGCACACATCGTGTGGAGACGTTTTGTACTAACATTGTATTAGAGAGAGATACATTCCTTTGAATGTTTGTGGAGGTGTAACACTGTTGACAATAAATTTGGCACACCCAGCATTTACTGGTGCACACCTGTCTTTTTTCTGGCTATGCTAGTGCCGTGGTGCAATCGGAATATGGCTGCATGGGCCTGATGAGACTAGACTGGAAAGCTTTAAAGATAATTAATTAAACTTTATAAATATGGGCACTTGAGCAAGGTCCTTAACCCCCACCAACCGTTCCCCCGGCGCCTTTCTAGCTTCTGATTGGCAAGAAAGGTGCTACCCTCCCCTACCATCCTACATTTCACAAAGACGCAGTAATTGGCAGCCAACTGCTTTAAGGTTCAACTTTAGATGGGTTAAATGTAGATAAGGAATTTCCTAATTGAGATTAATAAAGTATAAATTAAATTTTTTTTAAATTATAAATAGTAGCCTGTTTGTGGAGGTTGATCTATCACCATCATGTCTGTGAATCCATAGCCTATGACGTCAGCCTAACTGCTTTCACTACAAGTGGGTGTGCTCAGCTCGCACGTGTGTGCTGTTATCTTTTGTCCAATAATTTCCCATTCGGTTTGTTGACACTTCGTTCATTATATATCAAAAAATGTTCAAATCTGTTGCTGCTAGCATTTTTAATCAGGAAGAAAAGCGTTGAGCACAATATTGTATGTTTCTGTCAAACACTTGAAGGCTTCATGCCATTACAGATCTATTTTATTATTGTATTTATAGGCCTTATATGTTTTTATTTACTTGTTTATATTTGTTGAAAAAACATCAATGAATAAAACCCATTATCATTGACTAGACTAGATTATAGACTAGTCTAGGCCAATTGTGATACCACTAATAAAAAGACATTGTTGACATTTCATAACATCCAGGAGGAATGGTTACTTAAATCCTCAATGCCAGACATGATCCAATTGTTATTACAAATATCACATATCCAATGCTACTTTTCTAATCCTGTGATTACTTACTTTCCTACTTTTTTCTCGCCCAATAAGAGGTTATCATGAAATTAAAAGAATAAATGTGCCGAAACAGGTCAAGAGGTCCATTAGGAAAGTACTGTACATTGTCAGCTCAACACTGACTAGTTGTGGCTGCTCTTACATGACACAACTTAAGATTTAAAAAACCGAAGTTCACGTCTTCTCTCATTCACTAAGTTTGAATACAGAAAGAATTTATCTCTTATTGTTATCTGTAATAAATCAGCATATAATCATATCAGCTGGTCTATAAGGGATTAAAAATCAAGATGCTCAGAGTTATTCTACTTTTGCCGCTAGTGACTTTTTTTTTGTCTTTTTTAAAGAAATGATTTAAATCAATTAACTAAATGACTTGATTATCTAAGCCTCTAACTGCTGCTTGTGATTATGTTTATCCTATGTCATTTCTTTCTTCACAGGAAATTAAAGTAAGAGTGGATGTCATTGGAAGTAAATGGTCAAGGCAGCATGAGATTAAATAACTTTAGCATCCCAGTAGGTCTGTGCAAATACCAGTAGGAGAAAGTCCGTGCCGTTCATAACCTGTCTGCAAATGTTTACTTAAGATGAATTATCCAGTGCCAAAGTAGCCTCTGCATATAAAAAAAACATTTTTTCCTGCCTGCCTGATGAGAAAAAAAAATACCTAGTGTTTTTAATTTCATTCCTCAAAGTCCCCCCCCCCCCTTTATTTTTCTTTTTTTTTTTCTTTTTACATTACAAGCAAGGGGAGACTGTTGAATCATCATTAAGTACATCAGAGCGACTGTAAGTGGAACAAAAAGGTGTCTGGTGTTACAAAACAAACCATTTTACTTATCCCCTCCTGCTGCGTCTCTCCCAAGGCTGTGACTTACAGGTATGACTCATTCAGAGATTGAATCAGTCAGAGGTTACAAAGGCAGATTTCAGGCAGAGATCAGAACAAGCAGAAATTAATGAAAAATCAAACTAATCACTCTCACAACAGGATCACACTCCCTGTTTTATTCTACAGTATGTGCACGTTTTAATGTAATGTTGACCCAATTACATCTTACTACAGTTTACAAACTGCGTGCTGTTAATCAGAATCTTGTTGAAAATGCTGCTGTATGATCAATACCCAATACCAGGAAGAGAGCAAACAAGCTGCAGTCACATCTGTTAGTTCTGTATGTGCATGATTGGGTGAGTGAGTGAAGGATGGTGGATGGATGGTGGTGGTGGATGGATGGATGGATGGATGGATGGATGGATGGATGGATGGATGGATGGATGGATGGATGGATGGATGGATGGATGGATGGATGGATGACTGAGGCAGACTGGCAGGCAATCTTCCTCTGGCCAACATGTTGCACCACTGTGAACTGTGGCAGTAAGAGATGCTGGTGTAACCCATTTAGATACAACCCTACAGGGATACACAAACTCTGGGTTTCCTTAACAAGGCCAGCAAATAGGTCATGTATCTTCTGTCTTCATTCTGTCTGGCAGAATCGGGAGATGATACTGTTGCCACTAATGCTTATTTCTCTGAAACCACATTAATGTCTCAACATTCTGTCAAACACTGTTAACGTTAATCTTTTTAAAACACATTTTTCCATTCATTTCTGTTTTATTATGTTTCTCCTATTACATCTTTCTTTCTTATACACATATTTCACTTTTTGATAATTGAATCATTAACAATTCAACTATCAAAAAGCAGTTTATCAGAAGTGAAAATCCTGACTGATGATGTGCTAAAACCATTAATAGAAGGACTTAAAGACAGGTGACAAAAGAACAAACCTGAAGAACTGAGCAGAGAAACCTAATTAAAGCAGATTTCTGCACACACTGAGCTGCATGTTGCAATTATACATATAGTGTATAACAGTCAATCAAACTGTCTGGCATGCATACAGAGGGCGAGTGGGTCTGGTGTATTAATAGTGCAAGAAAAGAAAAAAGTTACTTTGAAGGAGAGATCACTGTTCAGTCAAAGATGGCAGGAACTTGCTCATGTTGCAATAGACAGCCAATTTTTACGAGTCAATATGTGATAGGTACATCTGTCCACATATCCAAAAGTGTCACAGCTCAGAATTGTGAATTGTAACTAGCCGATGTAGGCCTACATGTTGGCTATTTTGTGTAGATGTCTATATCTAACTTAAAAGGTAGAGTCCGGAGTCTCATTACCGTTTCTATTTGTAAACAACACTATTCAAACTGAGCGCCCCTCCCTTGGGATAATGGCCGCATTGCTCTTCAGCCTATTTACCTTCAAGCCTCTTCTTCAAAGCACGGAAGCGTGTGAAAGCCAAATCAATATTAACCATGGTTTTCCAACGTGCACTATCTAAAAAGCTCTTTTCACCGCAGAGTACTTCCTTTTCTTTGCTGCGTCCGCCGTTTTATATATAATTTTTTTCCCCCTTTTTTTTTCTTCGAGAGTTCGAGTGACTGGCGTTTGCTCCAATCATGCGCTTATCCCCACAGCGTCATGCCCTTAGCTCTGCCACTGGCTGGCGATATAAACAGAAATCTCCGCCCAGAAATGTCCCAACCATATTAAAACAAAGGGAAAAGGCGAATTACAGACAAGGGGAGAAGGACGCCTCCCTGGTGAGGTATTCCAGGCACGTCCCACCGGGACCAGACCCCGGGGGAGACCCAGGACACGCTGGAGGGACTACATCTCCCGGCTGGCCTGGGAACGCCTCGGGATCCCCCCGGATGAGCTGGCGGCTGTGGCCGGGGTGAGGGAAGTCTGGGCTTCCCTGCTTAGGCAGCTGCCCCCACGACCCGATCCCGGATAAGCGGAAAAAGACGGTACGGTACGGGAGAAGGAGTTGCAAACAAACTGACCACTGCATGAGAATAGAGGCCCAAAGGCGCGGACTGAGATGGATTTCACTTGCACATGTCTAACGTTTATTTTCGGTGGGAACCTTCGGACTCTACCTGTAAAGGTGCCATGACATCAAATTTCACTTTCTGGGGTTTTGGGTGTATAATATGATCTGTTGTGCACTGATGAGGCCATGTGAATGTCCAGAGTGAGAATCAAAGTTCCTGTTTATGGTCTGTCAGCTTTGTCTCTCTGCTCAGAAACAGTTGAATCAGACAGCAGGCTATCATTCTACGTAGTTCTATCATTCTACGTAATTCAATTGCTCCAATAAGAGCTTACTATCAAGTGAACAGCGCCTCTCCCCCCCCCCCCCCCCCCCCTCTCTCTCCTAACGGTTTATGCACCGTCCGCTCCCCCCTCCCCTCCCTGTCTGATTCAGCTTCGTGCATGGAGCTAGTAGTAACTTCTGTGCAGTCAGGTCTGGATTTTCAAACAAATGGATTTAAAAGAAAACTTCTGCAGCAACACTGAGGGAGGGGGCCACAACCTTGTCATTACCTGTAAGTTTATTTATTTTCTAAATGCTGTCTTGTCTGATAAACGTAGCTCACACTGTCTGAAGTGCACATGTTGCTAGCAGTTAGCCTTTAGCAAACTCCGACCGCAGCTTGACCTAGATTCTCCAAATAAGGTCATAGCCAAATAAGGTGTAGCCAATCAAAATGAAGTCAACGTGGTCTCCGGGTAAAGCTCCATATCATCACCGGACCCAACTGTATTACTGAGGAAGTGAGGTCTGGCGTTTCAAAACAATACTCCGCTGTAAAAAATGCAGTTTTTTTCTTTGGAGTATTTACGTATGCAGTAATGCCAACAACATAAACTAGTTTTTAACTGCTATGTCATCACTCCTTTAAGTATGTATTTAGTAAGATCAAAACAAACCCACATAGATAAATTGCAATTCTAACCATCTGCAATTGAATGCCAAGTATAAAAAAGTAAAGACCGTTGAAAAACATGTCAAATGAGTCTTGATGCTTGTGGTTGTCTTGCATCAAAATTGGCAGCCTGATCTAACCCCTCACCCACATCTCTTCCCCGTGACTGACCAAATGAATAATAAGAAATACATTCACATTGTCATGTAGCGGGACATCAGAAGTGAAGGATGCAATTGTGCTGTGACATGTGGCAGTTCAACATTATCATGTGACTGAATACTGAATGCCTGCATGACCCCCTAAGTTCCATATAAATTAAGGGAAATGAGTCTTGGTACAATATTTGAATGGCTATTTTTGTCCTGTGGTAGCTGTTAAGCATTTGTGATGATAAGTTTAGGTAGGCACAATGCCTAAATTGACAGTTGCATTTATATGCAGTTGTCAGACACATCAGTCCATGGCTTTTGGAAAATTGCAGCCAAAAGCTCACAATTGATGACTGCGGAAAAACAAAAGAGCAACTTTTCCTCAGGGGACTGAGAATATCAGTGCTGGATGGGTCAGACACCGAGCAAAAGCAGCCGGTTGACAATGACACAAAGAGGAATGTTGAAGTTGGGCTGGCTTGCACAAACCCCTCATTACAAGATTGATGTGCATTTGAGAGTTTAATGGAGTAAAAACCATCTGTATTCAACTACAGAGATGTGTAAACAAGTGATATGATCAGGAGATTATTCTAAATAGAGTGCATATGTGATGCACACCAAGAGAACAGAGCAGGTCTGAATGCTTGACCCTCACAGTTGGGTCATCTGTTCTGCTGTGAGACACATTTTGCTGACTTGGTTTGTTCCACTTGCCACTTAAAGGGACTAGAGGCAGGAATTGTGAAAGAAAGAACAAGCATGTCCAATTTTTTAATGAAAATGGGTGATGAAGCGTTAAGAACCAAAAAGAATGAGCCTACACACGTCTCTCTCCATTGCCTTGAACAGGCTGTGTGCTGCATAATGTACTGCAATTTGGTGTCCGAATTTCCCGCGCTGTCCTGCGGATGTGACGTCAATTGATGCTGCATACATGTCCCCGACAGTTTTGATCCACGAAGGAGATGGTCGCAGTGAATTCAAACACTGCAAGAGATAATTATGGATTCTTCTGCCATCAGCAAATGATCCAGATCAACTGAAAGACCGCTAAAAAAGTGGAACTACGAAGAAAAAAACTTTATCAGCGTAGTAAACAACATTATAGAATCTGTTTATGCACGCTCCCGTGCCGGCTTGGCTGGTGGCTGCAGTTACCCACAGTGCCTGTTGCGGCACTCGCGAGTCTCATTTCTTAATCTTGCCTAAAGTCCCTTTAAAGGATGAGTCTCTGCAAGTCAATAGAAAGCTGCTCTGAATGATCAACTTTATCCTATGATAACACATTTCTATACCCTGATGGGAGTGGCCAAATTCCTGGCATGACTATGCTCTGAACATATGGCAAGAGACATCAATGAATGCCTTAAACAGGAAATTAATGAATGAAGTCATATGAATCCTATGTTTTGGCCTTCCCAGATACCAGATCTCAGCCTTGATGAACACATAGGAAATAATTTAGAGTGAAATATTATAAACTAAACATCAAATCAGGCAATATCAGTTCAACAGACTGAAATAAATGGCATGGTGTATATTATCCACTGATGAATGACACACAAGGTCAGCAGGAAGTGTCCTAATCGCAACAAAGTCAAGAAAATGAGAAAACACACCAATTCACACGTGAGCATGCACACTGATGCACTCTGCTTAAACAAAATCGGCAATGTCAGCAGTGGGTATGGTAAGAATGGCAGAACAAACAGAGCTGAGAGCAACTCCCCACCCCTCTGAACACACAGAAACACACGCACACACGCACACACACACACAAACTCCTTCCCTACATCCCCTGAGCCAGCTGCTGTATTTCAGGCGTGTGAATGTGGATACAAATAAACATACTTACATGCATGGACACCAGCACATACACTCACACAACTGCTGACATGCAATCAATCTCACACGTGATGTGTGACTGGTTCTGGTTTGGTTGTTGCCCTACTGTAATACGTCAGAGTCAAAGACAGCCAGCCAATCAAATGACAGCACCTCACTCATAACCACAGTGACCACTGTCTGCCCAGCAGAACTCTGGGTAGGCAGGTGGAGCCTTATATCAGAGTTCTGCAGACAACGTTTGCACCCAGCATTCAACAGAACTATATCATTTATTTTACTTTAGCAGAAAACAATCAATAGTGTGACTTTATTAGTTAATTGCCCTTTTTCTTTTGAGTTAGGTTCCTGTTTTATTTTTCTAAAACATCGCTTATTGAATGACTATAACATCACAGAAACCTCCTCAATGCAGTACTTTAAACATTCAATTTCAGTCCATGAAATCAGCATGCAAAGTCTCATTCTCTGTTCTCATGTCTTTATTTCTAAGTTTTTGCTTGTGTTGCGCTTCTGTGTTATATTTGAGGATGAGATGGGAATTAAAAAACAAAGATATGTTAAGGTTTGATTATGTCCAAAGCATCACATTTCTCCTTTGCTAAACAAATCTTTGTCACAGCCACAATTCTTGATTAAACATAAGCTCTACTGTAATAATGTACTGAATATCTCAAAATACCATGAGAAAGCTTACAAGGTTTCGCAATAATCTCAACATTGTAAGCATGGGAAAACTCTTTATTTTATTGGGCCATACTGTCGAAAAAAAGCAGCACAGTAGGAGTACATTTCTGTTCCCCAGTATACACTGTACAAGCTGGACTTATATTCCCATTAGGGCTCACAACCGGACCTCAAGGTAACTATTTGTACCCATCTGAAGGCCTGAGAGGTACTTTTGAGTTCTAAAGTAGCAAATGGTTTATATTTACTGTTTCTTCTAAATGTTACGGGATAATATCAGATGATAGTCTGTGTTGGGAAAACAAAAGAAAGAAAGAAATAAACAAGCTTTCTTGTAGATGAAGGCACTAAAGTTCCCTTGTATATTTACTCCAGGCAGGTATTTCAACAAATGTTTATACAGTATAGTTATGGGGTGTTAAGAAAAGAAAATAAAGTTTACCTACAAAGTTAGATTTGTGCATTTTGACCTTTTTTTTTTTTTTTATTAAGATTTAAAACACACTTAACTAATTTCCTAACTTATTTTACATTATCCTCATGTTCATCATTACCCTGGCTGTAGCTCATACAAAAGTGTGTAGATAGAGAGAAAGCATCATCTTCCTTTTGGGCTATTTTTTCTCTGAGAGTGCTGTGTTTGGACATGTTCCTTTATTACTATACAGGCACTGTAGAAACACAGTTCCTTCCCACTCGTATAAAGAGTGTATCAAATGTGTATTAACCCACAGCTTAAAAAATAGCTTCTAATAAATGCACTGTTTGCTCCTGTTGTAAAAAATGCATTGTTCAGCTGTTTTTTAAAAGAGTTACTTAGCCTATTTAAAAGATAACTATTTATGCTCATTTCCACCTTTTTGTCTTCATTACTTCATTATGCAGCTTCTAAGATGAGCCTCCGCCTGAAACAGCAGTTTTCTACGTCCCCTCTTTAAAAGAGAACTACCCTCTGACTGGCCAACATAAAAGACCATCTTCTTGGACTTGTAAGCACTGTTTCACGTTCTCATTCAAGGATGCTCCAAAACAAACTGTAAACACAATAAAATGAAAACAAAAACATTGTGATTGGAAATTACCCTGTCTTAAATCCATGTCAATCCGAAACCTGCAGCACAAGTATCAGGAATGAAGATTAAAGCAGGAAGACTCTTTTAAGCAAATATTGAGCATATTATTATTGATAAGTCACCTGAATGCTCCAAAATGGCAACTGCAGAGGAAAACATCTGCTGTAAGGAAAAACAGTGAAATATTTTGTATAATGTTCAGTCATGCTCATAAGTTTATATACCCTGGCTGGAAGAATTTCTGTTTGTATTGGCCATTTTTCAGAGAAAATGACCAATAACAAAAACTTCTCTTTCATTCATGAATATTGATTTAGATAAAGCCATTTATTAGGAATGCAAGAAAAGTTTTTGTGTTATCATTTATATCCTCTGAAAAATGGGCCCCCAAAAATTCACAAACCAAAAGCCAAATGAAGAATTCAACATAGTAAGCTGACATCATCATTCAAGTTGTCAGTATGTAGCCCAAAACCTAAGATTTTGCTCAAATATTTATATTTAAAAGCATATTATACATTTAAAAATGATAGTTAAAGGTGTCATAACCTAGTGTTTTACATACACAATCCTTAAATTATCTTCAAATGAATTTTTAATTATAGTTGGGTGGGCCGAAAATTTAATGAGCTCATTTTAACCTCATTTTATCCCCAACTTTTGTTTGTCGCGAGAATACGCACGAGAATTAGACCTGTCTGCAAGCGCGTTCACAAGGCAAACGTCAAAGTCAAAACAAAGTTTTATCAGGACAGACCAAATGAAGGAAAATGATGTCCCAACAGAGAAAAACGTGATAAAAACGTAACGGTACGGTTGACAAAGAAGATCCGTGGAGTAAAAGGGCTGGACTCTGATGAATATAAGGAGCGGACGTGTGACATGAAGTTAACCAAACAGTGTTAGCTTTTGTAGCTACATTAGCAGCTTGTCCTGCTCGTCTACCATTGTTTACTGGTCTCTTACATAAAAGATAAGTTACACAAGCAGCAACACTTACTGACTGCACATCCTCACTGAAAAAATAAAAATCCACCAGTCCCTGGTAGTGCTGTCCCTCCTGTTACAGCACTGAAAACTGCTGAATTTCTGCCGAGGCAACAATTCCCCCGCTCCTCCTCCTCCTCCTTGTCATCGTAGTCCTTTCTGACAAAGCTGGTCATAACGTTACTCTGTGGCAAGTAATCAGCTGCTTTCAGGTGATGCTAAAGAGGCTAGCTTAGCAGCTCGCAGCCTCTCTAGTTCACATCATTCGGAGAAAGAAATTCAAATCGCGTACTGTGGAGAGCGCGCTCTTGTGGCCAATTCTGGTGAGAAGAGAGAGCCCGCAGCCAAAGACGAACTTTCACTCTCCGGAGTTTCTGGCTTGTTTTAACTGAGGTCCTGTTCCAATACACATTTTAACGTGAAAAAGTGGGATTTCCAGGTGATGACTCCTTTAAATAATCCCCAACTCAAAGCTGGATTTATGATAGCATAGTTATTAATGCTTTGCATCATGTAAACTAATGATTAACTCATAGTGAACTATTTTAATCTGAACAGATTAAGGTTAATTTATTATATTAATTAATAGAAAAAGACCAATTAAGGTTTCAAAAAAAAAATATTAAATGGTAATTAAAGAAGGGAAGACAGGGACCCCCCCCCCCCCCCACCCACAGGAAAAAGAGAGCAGCTGGACCAAGCCCTTGAAGCTACTGCAAAGGGAGATGTAGACCAGAAGTTGCAGAGAATAGCGGCAATGATCATCAGCATTGGGGTGGAAAGATTCGGCGTGAAAATACAACAGCCAACTAGAGGTCAGGGGGAGCCAAACAGAAGGGAAGTGAAGATTAGTCAGCTTTGACAGGAGCTTAGACTGCTTGGGCAGCAGTTTAAGCAGGCAAGGGAGGAGGAAAAGGCCGGGCTGGCAGAGCTGCGCAGTATCTTGAGGAAAAAAACCACCCTCCGCCGAGCCGAGATGCAGGAGGAGGAGGGGTAGGGAAAGAGCCAGGAAACATGCAGCCTTCACCTCATATCCTTTTGGCTTCACCCAAAAAGATCCTTGGCCAGAAAAGAAGTGGCCATCTTTCCCATTCTGAAGACGAGGGGAACAAGTACCTTAGTGCCATCTACAGTGACAGTGCAAGAAAGGAAAATCTTGGACCATGCAAAACATTGATGACTCCGCCAGAACCCACCATGGCATTTAACACTAAGGAGCCAACTTTGAAAGAAGTTGAGGAAGTTGTCAAAGCAGCTAGAACCAGTTCAGCCCCAGGTCCCAGTGGAGTCCCATACATCGTCTACAAGAGATGTCCCAGACTCTTGAAGCAACTGTGGGCAATCCTTAAAGTCATCTGGAGAATGGGGGTGGAGGTGGGGATGGGGGATGCGCAGCAGTGTAGACATGCAGAGGGTGTCTGGATCCCAAAGAGGGGAACTCAAGTACCATCGAGCAGTTTGGGGTCATCTCACTCCTCAGTGTTGAGGGCAACATATTCTTTAGTGTCGTTGCCCGGCGCATGACGGAGTTTCTCCTGAGGAACACCTACATTGACACGTCAGTGCAGAAAGGTGGAGTTCCAAAGGTTCCAGGATACATCGAGCACACAGGAGTGGTCACCGAACTGATCTGGGAGGCAACTGAAAGCAAAGGAAACCTGGCAGTCCTCTGGCTTGATCTTGCTAGTGCCTACGGGTCTATTCCACAAAAGCTGGTGGAAACCTCGCTTGAATGACATCATGTTCCGGGCAAGGTCAGGGGCCTCATATTGGACTACTACATCTGTTTCAGTTTGAGAGTCACCTCCGGAACAGTAACATCCGCATTTCATCGGCTTGAAAAGGGCACTATTACCGGATGCACTATTTTGGTATATTGTTTGCCTCTATTGTTTGCCTTTGATGGTGGTGAAGCCAGCAGAGGTAGAGTGCAGAGGCCCACTCTCCAACTCTGGTATGCGGCAGCGCCCTATCAGAGCATATATGGATGATCTGACAGTGCCATCAGTCCCGAGCTGCAGATTGATCTTGCAAGGCCTTATGCGTCTCATCAGCTGGGCACGAATGGACTTCAAGCCAGCCAAGTCCAGGTCCCTGGTAGTGAGAAAGGATAAGGTTACAGACCAGTTTCCCTTCACAATAGGAGGAACCCAGATCCCATCTGTGACAGAAAAGCCAGTCAAGAGCCTGGGCAAGATCTGATTGCACCTTGAAGGATGCCACAGCACTCCAATCAACAACACAGGAGTTGGGAATCTGGCTGACAGCAGTGGATAAGTCAGGGCTCCCAGGTAAGCATAAAGCCTGGATCTACCAGCATGGCATCTTGCCATGACTCCTTGGGCCACAGCTGGTCTACAACGTGCCACTGACCACTGTCGTGTGCTTCGAGAGGAAGGTCAGCTCTTTCCTCCGGAAGTGGCTGGGCCTACCATGAAGCCTCAGCAGCATTGCGTTGTACGGGAGGAACAACAAACTAAAACTGCCCTTCAGTAGTCTGACAGAGGAGTTTATGGTTACTCGAGCTACAGAGGTGCTGCTGTTTAGGGACTCCAGCGACAACAAAGTCTCCTCGGCAGGCGTAGAAGTAAGAACTGGCAGGAAGTGGAAGGCACATGAGGCGGTCAATCAGGCTGAGGCACGGCTGCGACACAGCGAGCTGGTGAGAATAGTAGCAGCCGGACGGGCAGGTCTTGGGAGCAATCCAAAACCTCTCAACAGCAAGGCCCAGGGAAAGGAAAGGCAGAAGCTGATCCAGGAGGCGGTCTGAGCAGGGGTGGAGAAAGCCCGCTGCAGTAGAACAGTAGGGATGTCACAGCAGGGTGCATGAACCTGATGGGAAGCGGCAGCTGACCAGAAGATCCTGTGGACAGAATTATGGAGATCTGAGCCACATCTGATCAAGTTCCTCATACAGTCGGTGTATGATGTTCTCCCAAGCCTGTCCAACTGCTTCCGCTGGGACTTGGCTAAGACTCTGCTATGCCCTCTCTGCCAGAAAGCTGGATCAGTGGAGCACATCCTGAGCTGCTGCCCCCGGGCACTTGGAGATGGGCGCTACTGCCGGCGCCATGATCAAGTGCTATGGGTCATTGCTGAGGTCATTAGTACAGGGTTCTCCAACAGCAAGCACATACAACCAACAAGGCAGTCCATTGCCTTTGTTAGGGCTGGGGAGAAGCCACAGCAGCATCAGAGCCAGGCACAGGGGCTGCTGTCAAGAGCTCGAGACTGGCAGCTGAAGGCTGACCTAGGGAGACAGCTCAAGTTCCCAGAGAACATCACAGTGACCACACTCAGGCCAGACATAGTCCTGGTCTCTGAAACAACAAGGCAAGTGGTCCTGCTGGAGCTGACTGTTCCCTGGGAAGACCAGATGGAGGAGGTCTTTGAGAGGAAGAGGGCCAAGTATTAGGAGCTGGCAACGGAATGCCGGAGTGCTGGATGGAGGACCCCACTTAAACCCATCGAGGTTGGGTGCAGAGGCTTTGTTGGCCAGTCTCTTGTCAGGGCATTCAAGTTGTTGGGAGTGAAAGGGCTGCAGAACAGGAAAACCATCAGAAACATCTCTAACACAGCAGAAAAAGCATCAAGGTGGCTGTAGATCAAGCGGGGGGATCCATGGGCTACACAGGCTACTTAGACACAAGCCGGGGCCTGATCAACCCCGGTTGGGTCACCTGGGCGAGGGTGTCTGTTGTGAGACCCGAAACACCCAATGAACCCAGGATACAACACTGATGATGTGTCTAAGTTGGACCTGGAATATTTGTGAGAACAACATAAAACATAAAGCCATTAAAAGATATCTACAGTCCCGGCAGAAGTAAATCTCTATGACCCAGCTATCTGAGGGGAAACCACAGCTCTGCCCAGTATACTGGAAAAACAAAGCCTAGATAAGACACTTAAGAGGTTCACTGTTTCTTCACCATTAACTGTTGGAATACTTAGGTTACTACTAAAAAGTAACTTTTTGTGTGTAAATGGGCTAATTTTGTTAAATTACCACATTAAAAGGTGAGTAAATGGTTATTGATTCCTGCGACTGTAAGTGTGAAACGATGCACAACCTTAACTTCAAGTAATTTTGCAATACAAGAATACAACAAAACAAAATAAGTAGTTCTGTGCAGTTCAAAGTCAATCAGACTTGTACTCACATAAGCATCTGATGTTTAAGGCAGAACCGTAGCAGCAGCGCAATTAACTTACTCTACGACATGACATCAGTAGAACCCGTTGCAGTCCGCTGATTGTTCTCTATGCATAATAGAAGTGGTGGAAAACATGAAACATGCTCCAGAACAGCTAGCGTGGAACTGGTTTGTGTGGTGGGATCATCAGCCAGTTCATAAAATGTAATAATGCTGAGGAGTATGGGAGCATCAGACATGACCGGACTTAGAACTGTAAGTCAGCTCACTACAGCTCCAAGTCCTCCCAGAAATGCAACGCCAAGAAGACATTATTCAACAATAGCAATCGAGCTAGTAACTCTAGAGCCAATGCTAATGGCTGCACGGTGGCATGGTGGGTAGCACCGCAGCCGCACAGTAAGAAGGTTTCTAGTTCGAGTCCCGGCTGGGGAAGGATAAGAACAGTTCAGTGGCCTTCCTGTGTGGAGTTTGCATGTTCTCCCCATGCTAGGGTTTTCTCTTGGTACTCCAGCTTCCTCCCACTGTCCAAAGACATGCATGTTAGGTTTGGTTACTCTAAATTGTCCCTAGGAATGAATCTGAGCATGTCTGTCTGTCTCAGGGTACACCATGGACAGGTCACCAGTCTGTCAGTTATTATCAGCCTCTCGCCGGATACGCTCCAGCAAACCCCACGACCCTGAAGCAGTACAGAAAATGATTTTTTATTTGTTTGTTTGTTTTGATGAAAAAGTTGCAGCTATCACCTTTAAAGTTACAGATCCAGTACAGCTCAGGCAGACTTTTATAGTGAGAAGTGTACAGTGGAAGATCTGCTAATTAACAATCTAGAGTGGAACTGAAAAGCTGATTCCCTACAAAGTCTGACCTTATTTTTGGCCTATTTAATAAAATAAACCAATGGTAGCACTTTTGAATACATACAGTCGTGCAGTCACATTGTTTAAAGTTGTAGTCATCCAGTGTATGAGTCCCTATGTTGTTGATAAATATTTGCTTTAATTTTGGATCTTGCTGATTATTTTCTTTAATTTACAAAAGACTGATATGCTTATGAATCCGTTGAAAACAAATGGACTGAAAGATTATTACTGACTAGTATTACACCCTGTTAATAACTTTCTTTGTCTGGTGATCCAATCACAAGTTAACAGTTTTAAATACAGGTGGTAATGCTTGAGATAGGTTTTTAGGTGGTCCAGAGGGCATTTATGTACATTTGCTTTTTATAACATCAAATATGGGTGAGTGAAAATAAGATCCTGAAGGTCAGTATAGTAGCCTACCTGCATACAAAAGATGGCCCTAATGGCAGGGGAATCCCAATGTGGCACATAAACAAACACAGTTATCTGGGATAGAAAGTGACATAATGTCAACCTCATATTCTAGGAATTAGTGAATGATTGCAGAACATAATGCACTTAAACGTATTCGTTCATTCAATAATTTTCTGTACCGCTTATCCAGTTCAGGGTCGTGGGGGTTGCTGGAGCTTATCCCAGCTATTATCAAGTGAGAGGCAGGTTAACCCTTGACAGGTCGCTAGTCTGTCGCAGAGCTAACACAGAGAGACAGACAACCATCCACGCTCACATTCCCTCCTATAGGGGGAATTTAGAGTAACAAATGAACTTGACATACATGTCTTTGGACGGTGGGAGGAAGCCGGAGTACCCAGAGAGAACCCACCCATACATGGGGACTCCACACAGGAAGGCCACTGATGGAATTGTTTGAACCCAGCCCCCCCTTCCTCCCCCAACTTACTGTGAGGCTGCAGTGCTAACCACCACACCACCGTGCAGCCCTTAAATATATTCAGTGATAAAAAAAAATGAGGGTTGATTTGGGATTCTGTGTATATATATATATATATATATACATATATATATATATAAACACATGCGCACACACACACACATAATCAGTAGTGATGGGAGGCCATGAGCAGTATTATTATATTAACAGGAGAAAAGCCCAGTGATGGTTGCCATGGTAAATATGAACCTCTGTCACATGCTAGCATTCCACTCCTCCCTCTCTTACCCCCTCTTTTATTTCACTCAAAATGATGTCCTTTCTGTGTGTGTGTGTCATTTCCACCTTGTCTGCTGCTTTCTTCCACCTCTTCACTTCCTTACATTAATTTTTCCTTTCCTAGGTTTCACTCTCTTCCCTCACTCCCTCCCCCATCTTTCCTGCACGGCACAGTGGCCTCCCTACAAGCAGCAGACAGGCCCTGAGTGCTGCACAGAAAAGACGACCTCCAATGCATCATGGCAACCTAACTTGATGGTGGCTGGCACAGAAATGAGACATAACATCACTACACTCATGACCCAAAATTTCAACATTCACATTGGTTATGATGTCCCATAAATAACGTAATGTAACTGCTGTAGTGTGCATCATTAATCACAACCGTCCTCAGTTCCCTCTGGATGCCAACATGCAACAAGACCTGCTGTTAACACTGCAGGCTGTAGTCATAGGTTTTACATCAAAATTTGGCATTACCTTCATAGTCACTGTGCTTTGCCCCCCTTTCCTTTTTCTATATTTATTTTCTAAATTACCAGAAAAATGAACAAAGCAACTTTTTTTTAAAAGTAATTCTAGAAGCACAGAGATTTCCTTTTGATTTATTGTCTTGACCACAAAAACCCAGCGATATGGCCAAATGATCCAAGCAAGAACCAGATCGTCATATCCCACAACGTTGCTTGTATGTTTTCATGTATCCTTATATCCTGAGTTTTAAATTCAATATTCAGTTCATATTAAATTCATATTCAATACACCCCTCAGTTTCTTTCTTACTAAGCCAGAAACATGGAATGCTCATCTTGAGCTTCAGATAAACCCTGTAAAGATTTTCTGACATTTTGATGAAATAGTTCATTTAACAGTTGATAATGAAAACAGTCATTATTAGGAACTCTTAAATGAGTTCATTCAGGTTATTTTTGTAACACTCATTATTGATAAATTGAACTTTTTATTACACATGAGCTTCAGCCTTTAGAGACTGCTCTCTACAGTGATGGAGCTGGAAAGCTCTGGCAAACCTGTTGTTCCATTAAACACACAACCTTACATCACCCCTGTCCTCAGACTCATGTGAAATGTGGATGTTACAACACAACACTGTGGTGAACTTGTCTCATGCATACATAATGAAAACAAAGCTTATACAGCCCTGAGTTTATTTATTTACTTTCCCTGCACTCGCACAATAGAGTACCAAGACTAAATGATTAAACAGAAATGTGTGAGCAGACACACACACACGCACAACCGCTGAAAAGGCTGTATGGATTTTGCATGGCAAAGATAAGACCTGCTCATTTTTACATAGTGGGATTACCCAGTAATGGCTGGAAAATGGCCTCGTTTGGCTTAATGATTCCCTGATGGTCAAATCCTTTCTTATTTCCACTAAAACCAGAACAATTTGTCCTCCCTCGGTTGTAAACAACAAATTTCATTTCGCTCCCATAGCAGCAGTGTTATTTCACCTGCCTCTGCATAAGAGAAAGCATGCACCTGCAGAAATAACTACAGCCGAGTAGCTTGTGTGAACCCGGTGAACCGGAACGAACAATGGTGTCAGCAGTACCTCAAGGCTACCGAGACTGGAGTGTTTGGTGGTGCACCGGGATCGCTCACCTGTCAGGCTGTCATAGCACTCGATCTCGGTGCTCTCCACGGCTCTCCGCTGCTCCTCAGTCAGCTTGGCCGCGGCTTGATTGAGCAGGTTGACCTCGGAGCCCGTCGTCCCGTCGACAACATGCACACCTTTGAGCTGCAGCAGCGCCCGGTGGTACTTGCCTATCGCCTCCCGAAATTTCTTCTCCTTGTAACAGCGATGACCCTCCACCTTGAAGTCAATGGCTTTCTGGATCTTCACCTCCATCTCCATCTCAGCTGAACCGGCACGATACCCTCCTCCGTCTCCTCCGGCAGCCGCTGCAAGGCTCCGGCCGCCGGTCTCCGGGTAGCTTTTTAGGCTTTTTATAGGGTGTTGTTTGGCTTCCATGTCCCTCAGTAAAGGCGGCTTGAGCGGTCCATGATGCTCGGACACGAAGGTGGGTTTTGTCGGGGAGGACCGTAGCAGCGTGCTGTGCATAAAGGATGCGGGGCAGGACTAAGGGACGAATGGGCAGGCGGCGGAACCGGAGAGACGATAAGCCTCGAAAACAGCCAAGAAAACGGCTCCACGCGCGTCCCTGGTTTGTAGTTTCTGCTTCAACAGTAAATGTAGAAACTTCCGTTTTTTAAATAGGAATGCGACAGATCAGGATCAGGAAACATCCTGAATTCACAAGCCTGCCGTCGGAAACAGCTCCTCGTCGTTCTGGTCCTCTCACGTAAGGATGCTCATGGTTGCAACCTCACACACACGCAGCTTCAGCACCACAGACAGCGCACACACGACAACCCCTGCCGCGCAGCATTGTGGGGGAAAAAGAGAAGTCGTGAGGCGTTGCTGCAGATGAGATTTTTTTTTTTTTTTTTTTTTTTTTGTGGCAAAAACCGCAAAAATGAAAGGAAACGATTTGACACAATCGATTGATTGTTAATAACACTTTGCTTATTATTAACACGTGAGTGAAACATTAAGTAAATACAGATTTATTTAGATAAAATACAGCTTTTTCTATATTTATTAGTCTAAAAAGCAAAGTTGGGAGTCTTGACCGGTACAATTATAAGCTGTTTACGGGACTGCTGCTACGTCTTTGGAAAGACTGCGGATCACATTCCTTCGATTGTTTGGAGGTTGACGGTCCTGCAATTAGTAAAAGTAAGTAAATGAAATAGAAAATAAATTAATATGGAAATGAAATGCAAGATTATACAGATAATTATTTACGTTTAAAGTTAACCCTTTTTAGCTCATGCCGCCAGTAAACATCATTGTGGCCAAGCACCTGATGGCTTCAGATGATAAGGTTTTCAGGAGATGGAAATGGACAGCAGGGGGCTGCGGGAAACAAGGTGACAAAGTGGAGGAGAGCGACCTCCAGGGGGCATAGTGGCCGTTGCACTTATTTTGATGTTTTGTAACAGGCTATGGTGCTCACAAGCCAGCCATGTCCTTGCACATATCACACAGAATGAAAAACCTCATTTCCTGTCATTTTATTGATCATCGCCCCCCCTCAGAGGCTATTTATAGTAGGTATAGAAGTTTAAGCAAGACCCTCTTGCTTTATAGTTCAAGACCAAAACTCATAGAAACACTAAACAACCTTTAACCATGCAGGCACAGTAAATGTGTTTGACTGTATGCATATGCTTTGTATAATTTTACTGTATGTGGCAATTTTGCCCGTTATTATTATAAGAATTAGTAGTAGTAGTAGCAGCGTGTCTTACAGTTCTTTGTGGATGTTTGATGCTGTGTAATTTTCACTTTTTTGTTTAATTTTTACTTATTTTACATACAGTTGTGGTAAGATGCAACTACACCTTCAAGGCAATAACTTCACCATGCAAATGACAAATTTGTCCCATGCTGGTATTCAGCGTGCAGAATATTCTGTAGAGCATGGTAGTTTATTTCATTTCTTTAAATGAAATAAAGTTCTCCTCATTTGTTTCGTTAGGCAATTGATTTGTTTACTATACAAAGAAAAAAAGGAAAGTTTGTTAATGAGGATTTGCACAACGTTTTCACCATCTTCGATACTTGGATTTGGTTTGATGTTTTTTTATTATAGTGTTGTAAACATTTAAAAAAAAAAAAACAGTGCTGGATTGGATATATAACTTGTCCTTTTTTGCAGTAAGTAACTGAAAGTAACTTTTACTCAGAGTAAACTTTAAATTAAGTACTTTTTACTTTTACTCAAGTACATTTATAGATGGGTACTTTTACTTGAGTAGAATTTGAGCAAAGTAAAGATACTTTTACTTAATCACAATTTTTCTGTACTTTTTCCACCTCTGCACACCATTGTCCAGTCACATGGTCCTGTTTCACCCTATTATCAGCTGTATACTTCATGTTTGACCCTTTGGTTTGCACAAGAGTTCATGGTCAACTAAATGTCAGCTGTTTCAGAATTTTGAACTTGATTTGGTTTGGTGAATAATAATTTAACATGTTGTGTATTGTTTCTTTGTTGACATGACATTTTTATTGACCTAATGTAAGACATATAACATTATAACTGTATCATCTCCCCTTGGGAATAATAGTCGTTTTTCCCAGTCTTTCATTTCCATTTAAATTCTGCCTCATACAGTAAGACCAGTCTTTATCTACTTATCTTTTTGGTTAAGATCCCCCCCCCAACACATTTTATATAGTTGTGATGTTTTATAGTTATTTGTTGTTGGCGTTTTATAAATCTTATTTTAGATTTTTTTTTCACTCCACAAATTATAGCCCTGGCAGTTGGTCCCTTGATTCCCGTCTACCCAGGGACTATGTGTGGTGGGCTCATTCACTCGTCTGTCTATTGATTAATCTGATCGATAAACTAACAGTAGGATGCTTGACATGAGATCAACTCAGTACTAAAGCATAATCACCCAGCGAAATACAAGCCTCAAGTTTCACTTGCTGGTTCAAGGATCAGGCTTATGTAGTACATCAGAGAGAAATGTTACTTTTCTACAAATTTAGAGATTACACATTTACTGGCAGCTGCTCTGTAAACACTCATAATAATGCTTTATGTTGGTGTTGCACTTTTGATAGAGGTTAAATTAAATTTTTTTCAGCTTGAAATCTAACTTTTATAATTACAGTGGGATCAGGAGACATAATCAACACATGCATTTGTCAAAACCATACATTTTACAAAGGAATATTGCTTCTTTTTAAATTCTTTTACCTAAAGCTTTGTTCAATCACTCACAGGAGTTCTAAACTTTACTCTTATCAAACATAAAAGCAATTTTTTGGTGCACTGATGTTACGTTTTCCGCCACAAAAAATGTTTGGTGTATATTAGGATGAATGTTTGAGGTAATTTAGTACAGAATACTTTTAACCTAGACACGACAGCATGGAACAAAACTGCAAATAACATATATTTTAAGTTTTATGGTTAAATGGCGTCTCAATCCCATTACCTTATAAGATTTATTATGATTTTGATATTTTTTAAGTGTTTGAATTCAAGGCTATCAGACTTCTTTAAAAAATTCACTAAGAATTTAACACCCTTAAGACTTTTGAGTTATTTTAAATTCAATAAGATGCAAATTCTCGTATAATTCTAATGGATGCTGACATAGCCACAAATAAATACCATGTTGTTTGTTTTACTGATTGGGGATGTTTCAATTTCAGTGAATCAGAAGTTACTTTATTATTCTGATATTAAGAATTTTATGCTATTGTTAGTAGCATCTTCTCATGAAAGATAATTAACATGATACTCTCAACAATCAGCTGGGCAGCATTACTGTGCAGCCACAAGGTCTCTGTGAGTAATGAGGATGTTTAAAAGGTTGAAGTGTAAATGAGCAACTTAATGAACAGGTATTGTTACTGAAGTTATATTCTGATATTTGGAAGAGTTACAGCTGGCGTCACTGACACCAGCTTTCCATTGAAAACAGGAAAAACAGCTCAGACATTTGGACACATTTCCTGATTTAATCATTCTTCAAGCACATTTTGTTCAATTTAAGAACATCTTTTCTCAATTACGTTAAAAATCATTTTGACAGTTTATGGAGTATTTTGCACTCTTGTGTCTTAAAATAATAAAAACTTTTCAAAATATTTACAGTGCAAAAGGTTCTGGTGTGAATGACCCATATGTGAGTTGGGTGAAGTACCTACTGGAGCTAAAGTACAGTGGCCCCTGACACCAGGCCTGATGGCACCTCTGAGGTCCTTTACTTGGATATGATACTAGAACATCCACATAGAAAAATATGCATCAGAACAGATTCTGTTCGGAGACTAATCAAGACTACCAAATCTACAGTATACACTGCATTTTAAAATAAGTTAAATCCTACTGATCTGGTTTTCAAGTAGGAGGTGATAGAAAACGCTTTGTACTGTGGTAGAAAAGTTGAAAGAGGCGTGAAATTCTACTCAAAAAGCACAGAAGAGGAGGCCAGTTGCTCTTGCTAGATTCAAGTGTTTGACGAGGTTATTCTTTGTCACCATTCAGTTTCCTATGTTTTGTCATAAGGATCAAATCTGAAAATCTTTTAAACTTCTTACCTTAAAAAAAAAAAGATATATGAGGTAATTTTCAGGTCCATGTAAAAAGAACAAAAGATTAGCTACCACCTCATGACCTGCCCGGTGTCCACCTACTGTCTTGTGTGTTTAACTTCTCTACATTTAATCTAATATTTTTTGTTGAGAACTATTTAACATTCAGGCAGAATTCAAGCAGGGATTAAAAAACTGATAACATGATTTGAGTGGGAGGACCAACACTTTCTACAGCTCAACTGTATTCATCGAAGAAGAATCTCAGAAAAGGGAAGTTTAGGCAGCAGAATCCTTATGTGAAGAGTTTCCAGGGGAAATTAAAACCACCATTGTGGCAGCTTGATGTCATGCTCATACCTTAAGCTCACAAATATAGTAAAATACAAACTTCTGAAATACAGTAAATGGCAGATATGACTGAGACACGATAAATAGCCTACTGGTAACGCAACATAAAACTAAGAAAGTCTTCATAATTAAAAGCTTGGACACGTGACTTTTCAATGGCAGCGTGACAAAGTGTTTCAAAAAAGAAAAGAAAAAGCTTTAAAGGAGCTAGACCTGATTCTGCACAGTTTTGAAGCATGAGCTTAGCTTGAACTGAAAGCCCTGCCTTAACTGTTTTCAGCAGTAAAAAACACTCCTAGGCTCAATCCCAAACCGGCCCCTAAACACTTGCCCTACACACTAACCCTTCATTTGTGCGTCCCCGTGGAGGCATCCCAAACCAGGTAGCCCAAAGGGCGAGTGCAAATTCTAGTGAGTCTGTATCGGTGCAGACCTGCACGTAACTTCTACATATCCTGCATGTTTGTCAATACTAACAGAAAATCACAAATGAGATTATTTTAGATTGATGTACATTTCATATGCTATTTATTGATATTTTTACTTGACTTGTGAATTTTTATCTGCCCATAGTTTTTGTAAGGTGAATTTCTGTTGTGGACAGCAGTTAAAAGTTATTTGAAATGAGCATGTTTATTTCTTTACACGAGTGCAATTTTTATTATTTCCACACAAATTTATTTGACTCTGTTGTCATGGCGACAACTGCTGTTCTTTTCTGGTGGAGGGAAGAAGGCAGGCATCCTGTTTTTCTTTATGCCCTCCACAGCTGCGAGAGTGACTTTATTGGAAGGGACACTCAGTAGTGAAGGGATAGTGTGTGGGGGGGCGGTTTGGGATTGGGTCCTACTCCCCCTTATGCTTTCCTCCCACTAGACATGCATGAAATAATGTGCACATCTCATACTTGTGCACAATTCTTCGGAGGAAACACATCTTCCAGCGAATTTACTGTTTCGGTTGCAGTAAATGGCTGCACATCAGCTAAACAATATTTTCTGTCACTTAAATCCCCAGTGCAACTGATAGCGTAACAAGCCATTTCTTTCATAAACTGTTAGCTCACCGTAACTTCAGTTATGTACACAGATATACAATTATGATGTGTTATGATGTATAAGGCTACATTATAACATGACAACCTAGAAGAGTAACTAACCAGCCTCTGTGATTGAAAATGGTGATGTGATGTAAAGCGGCTTGTGTTTGTTGTTTTATATAAACTTTGACTGCGTACTAAATGCTAACATTAGCATGGACTTAGTCAGGTTATGGTGTAAATACCATTATGTATTATGGCATAGAGACACAGAGCTTAATGTGGTCAAACCGCCAGAGGTAGCGCCAGCATCCGAGGACATAGAAAATGTTACTAAAGAAGAAAGTGATTGAAAAGATGCCTGTCGAGGAGGACTACAGTCAGTTACAAGTCAAAATCTAGTCTGATGTGGTCCCACAAAGCCTTCCACCTTGAGTAGGATGTACCACGAGAGTTACACAAGCGTCTCTCTTCTCTTCCTTTTGTTTTTGTCCTTTTAGGCTGTTTTGCTGTGTATGTGGTGACAGCTAGTGGAGGTATCCCAACTTTCCCTTTGGGGGCCATGCTGTTCTGTTTACAAGAGCTGTCGTGCATGTGCTAGGGAAGTAGGCGTTGTTACTATGGCAATGCCCCTGGAGCAACTGGCAGAGAAAGACTGTCATGGAAAGTTAGAAGCTAGTTAGCATTAGCAGCTTCCAAGAACGACTGTAAGAAGGCCTGGATTTGTAAATATGTGCAATCAATGAGTACATTTTTTAAATCAAATCACCTTTCTTGCCACATAAAATACTGTGTAAAAAGCATTTTTCTGGATGAGATTAAAATTAAATCAGGTATAGCTCCTTTAAGTTACCCTAAGGCTGCATTTTAAGTCTCCATACACTCAGGCAACACTTCACCCCCCAACCCCCCCCAAGTAAATAATTATTTGCAGCTTTGCATATAACAAGATAAATGCAAAAAGGTGCTGATACAAACCTTATAAAGAATGTATACAAAGAGCATAATTTCTAACGAGTGTATTAGGTTCTCTTGTTACCCAATCGCTTAAAAACACTGACAGCCTTGACGTCCATTTTGGCTCCCCCAGACTCTCCTCCTCCTGCTGCTGCTCCCCCAGTCCCGGTGCTGCTGCTGACCTTGGAGCTTGCTATAGTGGATCTCTCCTGTACTCTGGGTCTAGTGCTGGTCACCCTGTTGTCTTGTGTGTCCGCAGGCGTTGAACACACAGCAGCATTTGTGGCGGGGAGCTTGCCCAGTCTCTGAAGAACACTAATCTTAGCGGGCGGCACGCCATTCTGCGAAGAGGTAGAGGAGGATGTTGGAGAATCAGATGGAGGTAGTTTAAATTTGCCTCCCAAACGTCGCAGAGTGGTTGGTGCTGCTTTTGCAGCCCGCTCTTTCTTCTGAGATGGAGGGGGTTTCTTGAGGACACCAGCATACTGAAGGACAGAGCCTTCTCCATCACTATCATCCTCATCATCTTCACTCATGTTTGCAGTCATATTTCCTGGCTTTGGCGTGTCATCACTTTCATCCCCTCCATCCAGGCGACTGAACACACCAGTTGGCTGAAAAACATGGACACATTTCTCAGAACTCAGCTTTATTATTAGACACCTAGACGTTAGCACCTCCTGCTTACTGTCTAACAGGCCTCACCTTGCTGTTACTTGTTGTGTCTGCCTTCGATTCAGCTCCAAGTCTTTCAAAAACAGAGGTACGCTTCAAACCTTTTTAAGAAAAACAAGAAAGTTTTACAAGAGGAAAATCTGAAAATCCTTGGGACTGCAAGTGTTCATATTATCATAAGTCTTGAGCCTGTTAAGAAAATAGTTGAAATAAAGAGTATTTCTACCAGCAGCATGATGGAAATCCCATTGTGGTCTTTTGACTAGAAACTGCAAGAAAAGTAGCGGTGGACGGTGTAAACGGTATACAGTTGAAACTACATAAATTTGGCCAACGGTAGAGATTTTGACCATACTGGCCTCCGCAATAGTGCATGTGAAAGGATAACTTTTCCACTCACAACAAATTGCATCTTGCTCATAACCTTACAGAGGTGAACTGTAATGCTGTTTAAGATGACATCAGTAAAAAATATTGAGGCACATACAATACAGGCCAAAAATTGGGACACCCCCCTATTTTTCCAGGTCTAAATGGAAAGGTAGATGGGGCTGTACCAATCAAGAAAAGTTGGGAGAACAGTGGAAAATGGTAGCTAATTTTTGCAGCCTGATAAAAGCATTTTGTATAAATTTGACATGTGCATTAAAAGTGAACACTTTTTTTTTCCATTGTGTTGTTGGAATTCAAGCAGTTTAGTCCAATGATGGTTAAAAGGTAAATGATGAGCTGCCAACGGTTAAAAAAGGGTAAGGTCTCCTGGCTCTGAAAAATAATGTCAAAATTATACAAAATGCTGCACATGTATGTGCAGCACACAGTATATTTATTTAGTATTTACTGTCAGTAATTTGATCATTGCCTTCTGTTCGTATTAAGATATGACAACACAGGGTTTGCTAGGAACTATTGAAGCCTCCTCGTGTCACATGACTGCTCTTCCAACGAAATCAACGTAAATTGCAACTCTGAGAATATTGATGGCTCTGGATAGCTTGTTAGCTTAACTTGATACTCAACAACTGATGAACCGCATTTCTAAAGCTATTTAATTTGCTCACCTCCAACTCATTTTGCAGTGTAAAAAGTCAACACTGCAACCGTCAATGCCCTTGATTGACATCCGTTTTTTTTCTTTTTGGTGGATTTATTAGTGCCAATATCTATGCAAATAACAGTCCAGCAGCAGTGAACAGTCACTGCTCTTTTCCTTTTAGTGCTTCTAGGCTCTTCATACCCTGCAGCACAGTAGCAGCACTTCCAATTGCTTTTTGACTGTTCTCTTGTTAAAGCACGTTTGGCTATTGTAAAGGGCAATATAAATAAATTTGATTTAATTTGAGCAGTCTGCCGGCCGTGTTTGTTTACACGGTGAGTTGCATGAAAATGGGCATGCATGGAAGGGGGGTTGGGGAAGGACAAATGGCAGCTGGTCAAGATGATTGGATGGGGGTTTTTCAGTTCAGTCCGTTCCACAGGTGACTACTTTTTTGTGTGTGTGTGTGTGTTAGAGCATTTATTAATTGGCTGCAGTCAGGGTATGAATGGGATTTTAAGCCACATTGTAAAAAATACTCCTGGAAAACATCCCCCACCCCAGCTTTATAAAGGGTAATGATAATGATGCAATGCCGGTCACAAGGCAACAGCAGAAAGCAAGAGGTAGTGAGAGCTGCACACGTGCTGCTTTGCTGCAGTGATAAACCTGTTAGTGGTCCACGGAGGTGCAACCAAAAAGATGTTGAAACAGTCAAGCGTTACATTAATGTGCAAAAACATGAGCCCCTCTCAGACTTGCACTGGAAAGCGGTAATGTTATGGACTCTACTTTATAACGCTTGCATTCAGATAAGCGTTGCGGTCTTTTACCTCGGAGATGTAGCGGACATGTACCGGCTGGTCTCCATGTCACAAGAGCGGAAATGTTGCGGCCTGTCGTTTTGGCTGAACGCACAAGAAAATGTTACGGACAGAGTTAAAGAGAGAGTGGGGCTGTGCTGACTTTTCTGCAACATTTCCTGATGTCTGAAAGCGCCCAGGACGCAATAAGTCTGCAAGGAAGCGGCATGTTTGAAAAGTCAAGTCCGTTTAAAGAGCAGATGGATTTTCCCGCTTATGTTCCACAATGCAAGTCTGAAAGTGGCTATATAGTAAACATACACAGGACAATGAGAGCCTCAGTAGTGGGATTTCCTCATCACAACAACTAATTACAGGCGTATCAGGTTTTGCCCATAAATATCATTTTAGTAAGCCTTTTTTTTTTGGTAAGACAACATTACGAGTCTGCATACAGCATGTCTGTGTGAATGCAAGTAGAGAAATCACAACATGAGCATGTAAAAAGCAGATTTGTGGACAGATTCCTTTGACTTGTACTCCTCTTCCATATATTTAGCCATGAGGAGTTATTGGGATGTTTATAATGATGGAGAAGCTTGTTAGTCAGGTGAAAGCTGGAATGTTTGAAGATCACAAAGATGATCTAGAAATAATGGACACAGCAAGATTAACTTGACTACATATGTGGGGTGAGGTGAATCTGCAAAACAGAATCTGTGCAGCTTTCTCCAAAGAGAGCTTCCTGAAGTCTCTTTTGCTGTAATAACAATAATGATGCACTAGCTTTTGATGCAGAGAACCTGGATTTTTACTTGTGTTATGAGTTATTTCTTGCGAGATCCACTAACAGTATAGAACTTTTATGCTGCTAATTTATGTTGAGTCACAGAAGATCAGAATTTGATCACAGGCAAAATCAGATGTCAAGAGAATAAAAATAAGTAGTTAGTAGAGACAGTAAACAGAATGACAAAAGTGCAGCAAGGGTCAAACAAGCATTGATCATCAGCACCATGTCAGATGCCTAAATTTTACCCAGAAGCCATTTTAATGAAAACTTTAAGCATTGATCAGTACTTGTGAGTAGTGGTGTTAGTTCAGAGCTTTGATGGCGAGACCACTGGGTCAGGCCTACCTTTTTTGACCTGCTGGGCCAGGATTCGGCGTGTACGAGGCGTGGTGCCTTTGGGCATGTTGATGATGTACTTGCCTTCCATTTCTGCTGTCACGCGTCGGCGCTTCACTGCTGGCAAACCATTCCCTTCATCAGCAGGCTGACTTACAACTGACAAAGTGGTGGACACACGAGGAATGAACACAAGCACAAGAGGGCAACAAATAAAGGACTGATGAGGTGACAGAACCTTTTATACTTTTTATTACCTGCTTTGTTATTCTTGTTAGCTTGTGTGTTGGACACTGTAACGGAGAGGCGGTTGTCAGTTCGGCGAGCTGGAGTGGCTGGTGGGGAGTCATGGCTCAAAGCATTGGCAATCATACGAGTAGCAGCTGGGACAAAGCAAGAAATATTTTTCAACAAGTGGGATTAGGGTAGTTTTATATGAAGCATCAAGTGAAGATTCTGTTAAAACACAAGACCCACAACAACTAAGATCCAGTTTTTAAGGTCAACAGCTTTTTTTTTCACATAAAACAACAACCTTCATTTAAAAAAAAAATATTTTATGAATATGTAAATAGGCTGTTGGGAAGTGAACAACAACCCTAAATAGTCTTAATTTTATTGTAATAAAAGGAGAAAAAAAAATTCCAAAGATAACAAAACTGTGGTTTTGCAAGATGCAAAGAAAATAAATATAAGTGATACACAAAAATGTCACTGGAGATTTGCTGGGCAGTTTGGAAGCATTTCAGGAAATGAGATGCAAGATGCTCCCAAATGTTTCCTGTGAATAATTTACCACTGTGGGTGTGGCAATAGATTTATAGTTTTCTCTAAGAAGTTTGTAGGCCAATCGAGCATGGTGATCCCATGGTTGTTGAACCAGGATTTGTACTTTTGGCAATGTGGGCAGGTGCCAAGTCCTGCTGGAAGATGAAGTCTGCATCCTCATACAGCTGGTCTGCTGAAGCAAGCATGAAGTGCTCCAAAATGTCCTGGTAGACGTCTGCGTTTATGCTGGACTTAATGAAGCTCACAGGTCCATTCCTTATGAAGTCCTCCACACTTTTGAATGGCCCTTTCCTGACCATCTTCTCCAGGCTGCTGTCAGTCCTTCGGCTTGTACACCATTTTCTTCCACACTTCTTCCTTCCACTTAACTTTCCATTAATGTGCTTTGAGACAGCACTCAGAGAAAATCCAGTTTCTTTTGCTATCACTTTTGGTGTCTTTCCCACTTTGTGCAGGGAGTCAACGATGGTTTTCTGCACAACTGTCAGATCAGCAGTCTTCCCCATGATTGTGAATTCTTCTAAACCAAGACAGGGACTTTTTAAAAGTCTCATTAACAAGCCTGAGCTCTAAATCATTGCAGATGTGTTGTATGGCTCACTTTTGTCTGTGTCATAGCTGCAGAGACATGACATCCTGATAAAAAATGATTGTTTATTTGGCTTCATACTGGCTGATAAATGGGTCACACAGTTGTATCATACCAGTAAAGCCATATATTTGGTTAGATTAAGAAATGAAGAAAAACAAAACAAAACACCAAAAACATTTCTGCCCCCATTATTAAATTAGATCTAAAAGCTAGGAGCTAATTTTGTTTCAAGCACAGCTTGTACTTTATCTATAACCCCCCCCCCCTTTTTTAAACTTACGAGTATTGGCGGTTCTTCTAAGCTCTGCTTGAACGCTGGTCTGTCCAGAGGAGATGGCCTCAGTTGCCATTTTGCACATGTCCTGAAGATGGACAATCACAGAAAAATGAAGAAATATGGAAATTAGCTCATTGAAGTTAAGTCACTTACTGGGATTCCGACCTATGGAAACAATTTCCGAATGTTTCAGATCAGCTGATTAACTGTGGACACTTGCTTGAAAATTAGGGGAAAATTTCAAATTTTCAAATGATTTCAAATGTTAGTCCATTTCAAATCAAAATGTGTATAAACTACAAAAGCAAAATCTTTATTTTCAGCTGCTGATAGTTTTAGAGCTAGAAGTTAACAATTACATCCCAATTCCTATAATACCGTTGCAGTTTATTTGCTCCTATTAAACCTGTTTTAGTAAATCACTTTCAACGTCTTAATTCCAAAACATAAAGTCTGGCCTCACCTGTCTGTAGACTTGCTTGGCATGTTTAAGAATGGCAATGATGTCGCCAATGACTGTAATTCCGAGGTCCATCATGATGTCTTTACTGAGGTCCATTAGCATGTTCTTCTGAATTCTTTAGTAGTGTAAACAATCAGAAAAGGTAAGGAAAAAATTACGTAAGGCAGGTGACAAATGCATGAGATGTGTAATATAAGGTTTTATAAAGAAAAGGCTTTAGGTTACCTGTGGTCAACAAAGGAAACTGCATAAGTAACGGCAAGACCAGCTGGGATTCCTGCATCTTTAAAAAACTGAATCCACTCTGAAGTGGCTAAAGGAGATAAAACAGGGTCCTTTTTTAATATTAAAAAAGAACACTACAAAACAATCAGATTAAATTTAAAAAAAGACGGTCAAATTAACCCTTTAATGTTTTTTTTTTTATCTTATGACAGACAGTTGAGTTAACACAACCCAAATGTTTAGTAAAAGATGATACAAAAGCATAAAGGGTAAGGGACATGAAACTGACAGTAATGACGGTATCAACAACAATTTTTTGCTTTCAGTGCATATGTTTATGTTAAAGCTCTTCAATGTACACAAGGTTAGAAGATCAAATCTACAGTTGGTTGGGGCTGTCAGCAAATAATGTAGTCTAAAGTGGGAGAGGAACCTGACTGCAAACTCCAGTGGGAGATGTAAACCCAAGTGGACAGCAGTATGCTGAGGTCTAACGCATGCTGACCAGAGGCAGCTGGAGGTTATTTATAACACCAATTATGAAACGTCTTGTGGCTGGAGTTACACGTTACAGAACGAAGGAGACACAACAGCTGCCACAACAAAGCTGTATCTAACATGCTCTGACTGTTACTGATGAACTCAGCCACACTCAGACGGTGGCTAAACCATTTGACACTCGAGCCTCTGGACAAGTTGCAGCTAGAAATGACCGACCAGTAGTATAAAGCAATCTTGCAGGGCTATCGTACACCTTTGAGTGAAAGCATATTGTCAATCAGGCGTGAAAATCTGATTAAGTATGTGACATACTGGATTTTTTCCCACCTCCTTATGTGTGGCTAACGTTAGCACGGGGCGAGATAATCACCATTTTAGCACAAATTAAGGAGCCAAACGACTCTGTGCTCAATTCTGAGCTCTCTTCTGTTAGATATAAACGTATACATTCAATGAATGCGTGTAAGCGCACAAAGTAAAACCGTTTATTTTAGCATTGTGGCGCTAGCTTAAGACCTAAATTACAATGACCTAACAGTAATTTTTGGTACCTTCTATAATCAACGCCCGTTTAAACTGTTACAGTAATATTAATAATTGGTGTATCGATCATTTTTCTCATAGGACTATCCAAATTTTTAATTGTGGCCAAGAATTATGGTTAGCCGGCCGGGCCTTTATGCTCTCACCTGTTGTCACAGACGCCATGTTTACAACAAATGTATGGTGACGTCAGATACACCCGGAAAACACGCGTTTGCCTCGTACGCAACATCCGGCAGATGTACTTTCTAAACACTTTAAATAAAGTTCAGTTTAAAAAAAAAATAGCGTCGCCTGTACATTATATAATGGACACTAGATGGCGACAGAGACTGATAATAGACCACAAACAGTTGCAAGACGCCTATGACCCCTACTTTACCACAAACGTAGAATGTAATGTACGACGGCTGAGATAAAAAAAAATTAAGCCAGGAGAGTTTATGACCAGATAAGGTCAAGTTTTTGGTTCAAACTTGAGGTATAATTGGAGGAGTAGGCTAGATATGAGTTTATACATTTAACACAAGGGATTGAATGCAGCGGATCAACTCGACAAATCGGATGGAATTTTTTTTTTTAAAAAAGAAGGAGGAGGAAGAAGGGTTAATTCACAATTGGCATAACAACAAATCATCAGTCACTATGGTCCATGGGGCACAGTTTGGTGTTTTGACAGTTCAGTGACAAAACTAGCTGCGGAAAAGATGACGATAGCTTACTCTTTTCCAACAAGGGGGGGACTGCCTTTCCAAAGGCAAGTTCTTGGTTTTACCCGAAATATATGGACAATGATCAAAATTTATATAGTCGTCAGAAAACAAGTTAGAGAGATTTTGTCTAGAGGAATGACAAAATCTCAAACTTAAATTTTGTGGGAAGTTGGCGAACAGGAGCATTCAGTCAATGTAGCCTGTGTGTTTTGTTCTTATGAGTCGCCTAATGGGCTCTATGAACGACTCCACTACTTCCTGAAGTTAAGGTAACTCCTTTGTTTCCTGTCATTCATTACTGGAGCAACTGATTAACCCAGGTGTGTCTGGCCAGTTACTGAGAGCAGACACACCAGGGTTAATCAAAGACAGAAAACAAAGGAGCTACCTTCAGGAAGTAGTGGAGCTGTGCATAGAGCCCACTATCGCAAAGGTTGGTGTCAGCTCAAAATAAATGTAAGTTCTTGTTTTTATCTAGCTACTAAATGTGTCAGGGTGCACGAAGAAATAAGCACCAAAATGCTTGCAGAGTAAAGAGGCAGATATAGCTTATAGGAATGAAATTTAGCCTATTTGAACAAAGAACACTATCACAGCAGGGTAGACTGCATAAAATAGCTCCAAATAACCACATAAACCAGAACCAGGAAAGATCACATGAAAACAACGACCAAGATGCTTTTTGTTTTCTTTTTATTATTTCAGAGTTGAAAAAAATATTCTCAGCATTTACAATTATGCAAAAAATAATAAAAGCGGGTAGCTTGGACTAGTTCAAACCTGTCTTGGGTTTGTTGGCATTTTGATGACACAGGAAAGGAAACCGGTGTGCAACCCACCCTGCTGCAGCTCCTACCGGCTTTCACAGAGAGGGGCAAAGCAGAGGAGTGTTAATCAGATCAGATTGTCAAATGATCTAGGTTATATGGTAGGTAGTGGTCACATGTTATGTGTAAAAAAAAAACCTGCCATGAATGATGATGGCTTGTCCCCTTATTACTTTTCTCTCGTAAGCTTTGCTAACCCTTGCAAGCAGGCAGATGCCATTTTGTTATGTTGTCATGAAGTCAGCATAGACAAGAGTGTTGCAGCAAGATGAATGAGCCCATTTAGTGATTTTTTTTTACTTATTACATGATCATCAAAGCGGTTAACCATCTTAACTATTGTGATTAGCCGCAGAGTAAAAGCACAGAAATGCTGCTTACCTGTGTGCACTGAGCAGCTCTCAATTTAAAGGGAAATATGGCAGCTTGGCCATGAACGTGTCTGATTTCATGTGATCGCTGTGTTTTCCGACGTGCGCTCTGTCGGCGGCACTGGAGCGCACACCTATGAGGATGCATGTGTGTGCATTTGTATAGAACTTTGTATTTAACTTTATGGCAGTTTTTTAAAATAGTGTCACTGGGTCCCTTCAGGCCAGGCTTTGCTCTCATGACTGTGGTCAGCCTGATGGTTTTGGGGCCCTGTTGGCGCTCTACATGCAAAGCGGCTGTGCGTGGTAGAAGCGACGGCGCTGATCAGAGTCCAGTTTCTCCGCAGCTCTTTTTCAAAGATGAGCAGCAAGACGCTTTCTCTCTGTGCGCATCGTAGCTCTGCTGGTGGATTTAATCCTGTTTACAGCTGAAAACAGGCTCCACATAGCAACTTGGAACAGGCAGTGTTGCTAGGGATGTAACAATATCGGTAAAATGGTTAACCCTGATAAAATTACCAACGATTAGTAATACCTTTTCAAATTTTGATTATCCTTAAAACTATGACTGATTAATGCACTTTGAAAAATTCCCAGTGATGCTGCTCATCGGATGGAAAAGCAGCTATAGTCGCAGTTTGCAATGTTTAATTTATGAAAACATGGCGAAAGGCAACAAAGGCACCCACATGGACAGTTCTCTTGGGATTTTTCGCCCTTTAAAAAGGACAGAGTAGACATTTAGACCCATTTTGGATATTTTTTAGATGCTGGGGGTTATTTTTATAATACCGTGATAATAATGAAACCGTGATCATTTTGGTCACAATAATCGTGATATTAAATTTTCATATCGTTACATCTCTAAGTGTTACCAGTAAAGAGTTCATGTTAGGAAAAACATCTTTGTCACATGAGTCCAACACTTCAATAATTGACGGGAACTGATGTCTCGCGTCCACTTTCCATTTGATGAGTGACCCAAACAGTCAGTCCTGAGGCCTCCTAACCAAGTCCTCAGAGCCTGCTTGGCATGCGCAGTGCGTCCAGCTGGCAAAACGTCTGTTGCAGGCAGCAGGGGGGCAGCAGCCTTCATTACTCCATAAGAGTGACTCTGGAAATAATTTTTCAGTTCTACCAGCTATCTGTCAGGGAACAGGAAACTCTGTTAGTGCTCCTGCAATGCTTGCTGGGCGAGTCTGACCTACAGTCAGGTCATTAGGTTGCCAGGTGGGTGGCACGGCACACCTTGGCACACCTATAGCCATTGGTGAAACAGTTTTTGTTTTTGTTTACAAAACAGACTTTTGCGTTTTCAACGATTTACATGGTGATGCTTCAGTGGAGGGTTTTCAAAATTTCCACTTTGTAAGGTGGTTTCATTTTATTTTTTTCCTTTTTGCGTTTTTGACTCCTCAAAACGCCTGCACAGTCTAAACGATAGGCGCATCTGGAAAAATGTTTTCCACCCTGGAGCGTCATCGTGTAAAGCACAGACTAGAGGAGAAAAACAAAAACTAAAGCTCGATTCCATAAACCATGAACATAAACAATTGAACAGTGTTGTACATTTGACAGCCTTTCTGTGGCAGAAGAATTCAAAGCAAATATCAAAATCCCAGTTTTACTGAGAAGGAAGAGAAAAGAACTGAATTCCCCATTAAAAAGAACTCCTTTTAATCTAGTATACTGCATCTTGTGTTGCTTCTTGTCTTGCTCTGTATTGATAATGCTGTGGACATACGAGAGATTTAATACTACTAAAAAAAAACAACAACTAGGAATTAGTTAAAGCAATTATTACATAAAAATATTGTAAAACTGAAGTTAAATATGCTGTAAAAGCAACATTTTCAGGTCCTTGCTTATTTTCTGCTTATTCCTCAACTCAACCAACAAAGAGGGTGAGTGACTTGTTTACACAATGTCAAACATGAGAGCTCACCGACACATTTATCTTATAATCTTTATTTATGTAATTCTTCACAAACTGAAAACAAGTGGTATTTGGTCAAACCATCCTTAAGGAAATAGCTCACCCAGCTTTTACAGTCTAAAAACTGAAAATTTAATAATGTAAACATTTTTGGATGACCAAAACTGTAGGCTGAAATATGGCCACAGAGAATCAGAGAGAAGGGGTTGCAAAAATGACATACATTTAGACCCTCTTCAAGTGTAGAAATAAGGTGAAGTGAAGAAGTAAGACACCATTACTTTGCAGTGATGTGCAGAAAACTTCATGCACCAATATCGGAGGACCTTCATAAGCTATGCTTTTGTCCAGGCACCCAAATAATATCTTTATTCTTAGTTTCTTTTGGCATTTCACTTATGTAATCCATATGTTTCACATCTGTTATATTTTTCATAAAATCCAGGAATGACTTAATGCTTCCAAAACAAGGAACACAGATAAATCTGCAAAAAGGAAGAAAAAAAAAAATGAAACGATGAACAGAATGGACTCTAACAAAAGCTTCCCCAAATGAAGAAACTAGTCCTGCTAGGTAGTCCCTATACATCATTAATAAATGAAAATAAGAATATATATTTCAGATATTTTTTTTCATGAGGATTGTCTCAAAATAAATTTTACTTTGAATATTCTTGATAACAATTTAATACTGTAACAAAAGTTGAGATGTAAAGCAATACATTATCACATTTGACATATCGTAGCAGTCAGTCTGATTACTGCAGGGTTTGCTACATTATGTTCATCCAAGAAGATTGTAAGTATTGCATTTAAATTACAGGGATAATAGGAAACCAGAGCACAAATGGGAATTGTGGAAAAAATAGAAACACAGCAACATTCACCTCATCATAGAAAAATAGGAAAGCTCTTGTTCAGTTAATGCTGTCATAGCCTTTGTACAGTACAGGTAGATGCAGGCAGGCTTCCTGTTTTACAACTGTAATCTCTATATTTCTCTTTCTTTATTTAACAATTTCCAGTTCATTTGTAAGTCATTTATGATCATAACCTGGTGGATATTTGAAGCAAATTGAAACAAATTCAAGAAAGAATCAGATGAAAGAATGTGTGGTGTTTATGGGGGTAAGTGAGGAGTGCAGGTACAGTACTGGGGCCTTCTGAGACTAGTTTATCACGTTAAAAGAAGTAGCAGGCAGTTGTATTAAACTTTGGTGAAAGAACAAAGTGATTACTGAGCTATCAGAGCTTCTGCTGCTAGGAATTCCAAGTTACTGGCTTCAGTTCAGAATAAAACACCCTGTTGAGAGAAGCAGAGTTTTCACTCATCCGAGCCTCAGTAATAGCAATGTGTTACTTTCCACCGTTCAATATGTTCCTTCTTCATCATTATCGTCCCATATAAGTAGCACCACAAAGACCTATATACATGAGAACTATTGAATATGTTTTATGCTTATTCTGACACCAGAACAAATTTTCATCACATTTGCATTTGAAGGAAGTCAAAAGGCATCTTCAACAGCTGTACAAACACAGTCCTTATTCAACATTGAAGTAATGAGGTCTGCCCATTTTTCTGACCACCAAGAGCCACATTGAAACAAACATTCATATCATTAATCTATCCACTGCTTTGAATATCACATTTTTTTTATTTGATGAAAATAAAGCTTTTTTTTTATCCAGCAAATACAATCACAAGACTTTTTGTTTCCTTTTTTGAGTACAAGATAAATAGACTTTAACACAGCAATGTCCATCAATCAAAGCTAAAGTACTGATTATCCTTTACCACACATTTCTGTAATTATGTTCAGTGATATGTTTATACTGGACAGAAATGCTTACTGGGTATGAAACATTCTTAGAATGAGGCTGGACACAATATGTCTAATGACATTCAATCACTCTATTATTCATATCATTTCTTCCCATGATGCAAATTTTAAGGGTCAAGTGGCATTAAGGTGTCAGTAGCTTTGGACAGACCTCACTGAGCAAAAACAAAGGCATTACCACAACCTTCTAACATCATCATTATAAACATACATTAAATGTAACTTGAATAGTGCTTTATATTGTTTATAAAACATTGATACACATTGACAGAGGCAGTGACATCGTGCTTCATTTTCAGGGAATGGGCAGTACTTGAAATTCATTATAGTCTCTTTTTTTGTTCCTTTAGAAAAATATTCATTTTAACATTATACCTTGTTCTTCATTGACAAAAATATCCCATTTATATCTGCAGACATTCATACTTTACAATCATGGTACATACACTAATACATATACATGTTACTTGTTTAGATGTATATGCATAAAGATGTATAATTTAACTTTTTTTTTGTTGTTTTTTTTTCTGTAGTGCACAAGATGCCTCCAAAGTTGCCAAATGAAAATACAATAAAATAATAAAACAATAGTTACAATGTAATAATAATAGTAACAGTTATGACCAAATCTCTAATAAAGTAATAAAACAAACAAACAAACAAAAAACAAACAAACAAGAAATGGCAAAAATACATGGGAAGCAGGGGTGCAAAACAATGAATCACACAAACAAACATAAACATTAAAATATACAACAGTTCTCACTCAAACATACAGGAAAAACAAATTTTACAAATTCACAGGCGAAGAGAAGACGCTCACTCCACAACATCAGCCCGCACGTTTCCCCTTTTACTATCCACGTCTGGCTTTGTGCTCGCTCCCCATATCAACCTCAGTAAAGAAAGAAATAAATGGGCCAGGTGCCTCAGAGTGGACGCATTCGCAATAAACGCACCACCCCTACCTCAACTCTGCTCAGAGAACAGGGGAGGTGAAGAGACCGCTGAGCCCAACGTTTAGAGGTTGTCTGGATCCCAATATTTAAAAAAATATAGTCCCTCCTCTAATAAAGGCATCAATTCACATCTGGTAGATTCTGAGCAAAAATCGGAGCTGGTGTGCTGCAACAAAATGTCTGTAACTTCAATTCAAAGACTTGAGAGCGATGGCAAGAATATACTCTTGCAGGCCCTGGGTGATGAGGCTTTGTGATATAAAGGTGTTCCTCTGAGGTCACCATTCCACACTGTTGGTAAAAGCAGAAGTGTTTATGCTGTCTTTTTTTTTTTTGCCTTGTGTTAAACATTTGGCTCTTGGATTTTTTTTCAGCTTTTGATGGATGGATGGCAAAGATGAGATCCATCCTGTGTCTGGATTCAGTTAGTCTGTCTCTGTCTGCACCTCCATCCTCAGTTTCTTCTTAATTTCTCTCCAGCCTCACAAAAGGTAAACTTTATCATGTGAATATGGAAAATGGCTCAGCAGAATACAGTGGCATCGTGCATTTTGTATTCTTCAGCTATGCACCTGTGTGCATGTTAAAACTATGTCACTGCTGTTCACTTTAAGGATCTAAGCAATAAGCTCCAAGGAAATGTTCCATTTGGTTGAGCTTCATCCAAATCCTTGAGTAACAGGGAGCAAAGGGGCATGTTAGTTGCGCTGGCTTTCACTCAAGGTCCCAAGGGCTGGAAGGGGTCTTCGGGCTCTCAGGGGTTGAAGACTTCAAAGAGAAGGAGAGAAATAGAGACAGAAGAAGAGAAAACAGAGATGGGTAGAGATGGGTCGCATGACAGGTAGGCAGACGGCAGAGGATTTTCAAAAAACGAGAGAAGAAATCACAAGATTTAGAGGAGGCTGTGATACTCAGATCTTCGTCTTGCCAAGTCCAAGCAGCAAATGGAGAAGCAGAGAGAAGCTGAGCAGATGAAGAGATGAAGAGATCAGCAGTCTGTCTCCCACAAAAAAAGACTGAAAAATTGTCCTCCTTCCCAGATATGCACAATACATTCAACAGGAGGAAGAAGGGAGAACATGATGGAAAAGAATGACAGCAAGAGCACTAGCGGAGGGGCAACCGACAGAGGGAACAAAGTGGGGGCATTGGTGCTTGTTGGGGTGTAAAATGAGCAGGTTGTATTTTACTCCTTTAGAGTATTGGAATTAAATAATTCATTGTGAATTCATCTATTAATTCAGAGCACTTAAGGTTGCCAATATTGACTTTTGTTACTGAGTTTTCATTCACTTAGCGTGACCTGTTGCAAGTATTCTGCTCAATACAAAGCTCAAGCATTTATTCAGCGTTTCAGCTCAATGTTAAAAGTTAGATCAAATGTGCAACTTTCTATGGCTCTTAATTGGAATGCATTCAGAAGGTGCTAACTTTAACCCAATCAGATTCAAATGATTGGTTGTTTTCTTTTTTCCTCAATAAGTGAGACTGATTGATGTGCATGTACTTGTCGCAGTCTCTACTTCCAGCGAGCATCGTGTGTGCGTGTTAGCATGTGTGCATGTGTCTGTCGGTCAATCAGAGCGCCAGCAGCGAAGGCGAGTTCAGGGAATCAGATGACTGCTCGCTACTGCTGTTCCGCTGGTTGGCACTGACCCCGCAGGCTCCCTCTGGGTAGGTGAACACAAATGAAGATGTGTATGAGGTGTTGTAGCTGCCAATAGCCGCATCGTCATGGTTAACACCACCACCACTGTCACTGGCCATAAGGCATGGCCCACCAGGTGCCAGCTCACTTGAGCCATAGAAAGAACTAGAAAACTCTACCTCCTGCATTAATCCTGGCTGAGGCTGCTGCTGGACTTGCTGCTGCTGCTGAACCGGAGGTTGAGGCTGTGTGGAGGATGGATGGGCTGTGTAGGCAGGAGGCAGATAGAAAGAATCTTCCTTCACAGTTAAGCCCACAATGGAGACAGGAGGCTGTAAGGTCTGGGGAGGGAGCTGGGACTGCCCTGGAGGGAGCTGTCCTGAGCCCTGCTGAGGCTGGTCCTGGTATGGGATCTTACAGTTTGGCTGGTGGGCCACCAGTACAAATTCAAGGCGCTCTTTCTCCTTCTGCAGTTCAGAGATCTCAGCCTCCAGCTCTGCCTTCTCCTCCTCCAGTATGTCAGTCTCCTGCGAGTGGTAACAGAGAATGACAGATGTGGAGGGGAGTGGAACAAGACAGAGGGATGAAGTGTAGAAAAAGAGAGGTCAGAAGTGGTTACTACAATAAACTTATATGTTCTTATTTGAGGATGTGTCCATCCTACTAAATGCCTTCTTCCTCTGCAGTTATTAGTTTACCTATTACCTCATAGAGGAGCTGCTTAATTAAACTATAAATACCATAAGTACAGTAATCTCTCTTTAGAGCCATAATTGCCTTTATGACAGCTAAACACAAGTGTTATCATAACACTTTCTTCTATACACAAATGCAGTTACACTCCGCAATGCAACAGGAGGTTACATAAAGTATTATAATCATTGCTGATGCTGGCAGCTAAAATAGAGCAAAACTCACCGACTGCAGTCTGTCTGTAAGTTCCCGTCGACGGTTTCTGCATTTGGCAGCAGCCAGCTTATTTCTCTCTCGACGGACGCGCCTCTTTTCCTCCTCCTCAGGTGTCAGCTGAAACAAAGGGGAAAAAAAAGTTTTGTTTGCAATTTCTCTTTCCTGGGGGACAATCAGCCCTTTAAAAATGAATAAATGAAAATTAAGAAACTTTCATCCCTTAAGCCAGGGGTGTTCAAAGTCGGTCCTCGAAGGCCGCTGTCCTGCAGGTTTTCGTAGTTTCCCTAACACACCTGAATCAAATTAAATGGGTCTAGCAGCGTGTGAGGGTCTGCACAACTTCTCATTAATTTCAGTCAGGTGTGCTGGAGCAGGGACACATTGAAAACCTGCAGGATTGTGGCCTTGGACACCCTTGTCTTAAGCCATACTCTTTGTTTACAGTTAAATTAGCCATACTGCTCCAAGTGATTTTACCCTCAGAATGCACAATATTTGTTTTGGGCTCCACTGCACATGTAAGATGTACTGTGGGGTCATCAGACAAACCGCTCAAGCACACAAACTTACTAACACACCAACATCTCCATCTTCACTCACAGACTCGTCTCGTGTACGGCGGCTACGGGGTCTGGACTGACGGATGGGGCCTGGTGCTGGCCCAGGAGTTTCAGAACTTGGGGGGGTGAATCCAGACCCTGAAGAATAACTGGGACCTGGCATGTCATATGGGTCCACCAGTGACACTGGCTGGGTCATGGTTGTTGTGCCAGTGGAGCCACTCTGTCCAGAGGCCTGGGAGGAGATTAGAGTTGGTTGTACCATCCACTGCAGGTCTTGACTGGTGGTTATGGCAGTGACAGTGGGAACGAATGAACCAGGCATCTCCCCACCAACACTTGTCCCAGGCCCACTGCCAACAATGCTCAAGCCAGTGCCTGCTGACACACACTCCTGACCAGGAGATGCAAACAGTTACATTTCACAGAACATGAAGCTATTACACACAAACATTACATTGACATTAGAACTTGTTAGTATCAGTATCAGTGATTTCTCATGTTTACTAAAACTATATAGACAATCAACCAGAGAGGATAAACCTTTTTTCTGTTGTTAGGTGCAGCCATTGAGGCGCTGTTATTACTAAAGTCAGTACTGATATCCATAGTGAAGCTGTAGGCTATTATTAACAGAAAGCCTGAAATTATACAGAAATATGACAAAAAATAAGTATGTTTTGTGTTACTATTAAAAAAAAACGTTCACTTAAAAAAAAAGTGCCAAAAGCCCCCGAATGCAAAAACAACTAGACAAAAAAATTGTGTGAAAACATGCTGTTCTCTATTTGCAAGAAGAGGATAGACTACTGATAAATAACTGCAGTGGAGTTGGGGGAGAATTATAAACAGGATTTTAATTTTGGGTTTGATACTTTTTTTAGTCTGCATTTTTCGTTGTGTCACATGTTATCTATGTGTCAGTAAATGCGTCTAAAAATGCCCAGTGAACGTTCAAATCCATCCCTTGCCCTTTTTGGTTTATTTTAGATCCGAGGAGGAGAACCGACAGATATTAATATTAATTCAAAAGCGTGCGAAGACATTGGGACAGGCGTCTCTGAAAGCAACTGATTCGACCAATCATTTCTCTCTCAGAGCGTCTCCCCCCCTCCTCCTTCCTCCTCCCCCGTCACACCCCCGGTGTTCCCCTTGGCAACGCGACGTAGCATTCCAAAATAGAACATGCATTTACGTCACGGCGCTGCATATGAGAGGAGCGCGGAGCGTGTGGAAGGAGAGAAGCGGTTAGTGGGGAGAGGCGGGGCTTCAGCGCTGACGTCGTAGAGTTCCAGGGCTCTGTCTTCCGCTCTGCGGCGTGCCGTACACGGAGCACGTTGTCAAAGCCACCGCCGGGGGTTCCACAAGCAACAGATCACTGGTAAATTTAAATATCCTCCGAGACTATCTGTGTCGTATTGAAGGAACACAGCGGAGTACTCGTTTCGTATAGGCGACATCAAGTCTGATAAAAAAAATAAGTCTAATGTAAAACAGAGGCTGTCATTTTTGTGGCTTAATCTGGGCAGTTTGTAAATTATATTTTATGAAGTTCAGTGCCTGCTGTTAGCATTATTACTAGGCTTATTTCTGCTGGTTATAGCCTAATAAAGGATAAACTTTTGGGAATACAAACATACAGTTGTTTGAAACAGAGTAGCTTACTTTAAATTACCCTGAGATCTTTAAATTAGCATATAAGATGCATATGCAGTTAAATGACATTAGCAAAAGTTAGATCTGTAAACTAATGTAGCCTGCTGTAAGAACAGGTTGACCTGCCAAACCTGTTGCAGCTTAACCTACTATGTAAATTGTTATAACTTTTATTAACCTATATTCTTAATGCTCTTTTTTGTCCTATTGGATCTCACGTGGGTTGGATGCTTCGTTTTATTTGATCATCCTATTATTATTATTATTATTATTATTATTATTATTATTATTATTATTATCAATAGCCTATTATTATTTTACTTGAACTTACCTGCGGAGCACTGGTAGTGGGCGGGCTCCCAAAGGAGTCCACGGAGGATAGATATTGGGACTCTATAGATGGAGACGAGCTTCCAAGGGATCCGTTGTCGGGCTCACCGGGAAACCCTTGGTACATCTCCCCGCAGGGACCGAGAGGGAAAGCGACTCCTGCAGTTACCAGAGTGCGCGTGATGTCACCTGCAGCAGCAGAGCAGCGGCACACACAAGCATGTTACTAAAAAAGATGCAGGCTACAGTGTGGAAACACGACTGCTGCTATGGGCTGGTAATATAACTAAAGTCAAACAGCTGCATTGAGAGGCTGTGTTTTTATGGGGTTTTGCGTTTTACCCCCTCTCTCTTTTAGGTTGAAACGGGAACACCGTAGCAAGGCAAACTGTAAATGATCGCAGAGGAAGCATCTTCGGTTGGACAGATGTTTCGCCTACTTCTACAGCGGTGACTTGAGGAATGAAATATTTTCTTCAAGCACAACACGCTACAATGTAGCAGCAGCATGTTGTGTTTGAACCTAAAGTTAGTATTGCCTTACCGTTTCCGATCTTTTTGTTATTTCCCGGGAAATGGTCTTGGTTTCCTTCCAAAAAAGTTGCATGAAGAAGCTTAATCCAGTTCCCCGCGTTAAGGGGTGAAGTGTTACAGCTTAGTTCCCGAAGATATTCTCTTGTTTTGGTGTAAATCCTTGGAGTAGGTTGATCTCTCTTATCCGCGATTCAAAAGTGCGTTTATAGATCCATTGGGTCCATTAACACGTCGGAGGACGCTGTCTAGTGAAAAGCAGCGGTGTACGGCAGCAGGTCTTGTCTTATGAATGAAGCCATCTCATCGAGTACAACCAGGGCATTTCTATCATTGAAGTCCCGCCCCTGGAGTTCCGCTGACGTACATGCCCATATTTGTGCTTAATGTTGTGTTTGGTATCCTTGGTGACGTTGAGGGATTCCCTCTCCCACTGAAAGGGACCAGAAGCTTACCTCGCTGGAGGATAATAATAGACACTTTTTTAAAATATCACAGGCACGAGATATTTCTCACCGTCTGACAATGTCAGAAAGGAAATTTTAAGAAACTTGAGTGATAAATATGGAAAGTATCACTTTAGGGCTTTACATGCAACTGACATTGGAACATTTTAAGTCATGGCTAGCCTACATAAAACAATATTCCTGTAATATCCGTCCTATCTTGGAGACTGTTGTTGCGTCATACACACACACACACACACACACACACACACTATATATAGTGATATATATATATATATATATATATATATATATATATATATATATATACTTTATGGGTTTTTATCTGTCTTATAGGGGCTAGATATAAAATATTTGATGGGTTGACCTAAACATCAGACACACCACAATAACTAGGCTATAGCCTTGCGTGGAAACAGTAGACAATGGTTTATTTATGCCAGAACTCCGAGGTGGAATCCCGTAGGCATTCAAGGGAAATCCTGCTGAAAAGTTTCTCAGGACACGCCCTCGGGACTCCTCTGAGTTTGTAAGCTTAACGACTTATAGAGGAAAGCCTTCTTTTCAGCTGAGCATGAGCACGCCCTGAATTTGAAGTCAGGTACTATTCCACTAGTAACTTGATATTTAATATGGCTAGGCAATACAACTTAGTGCAACTAGCCTATAGGTAATGTTTTATAGATTTTAGTGTTGGCAAGATTCTGAACATCAACAACTGTGTCATTCAGACCTAGGCTACATCCTTTTCTTCCTACAAAAGTTTAACTGGTAAACAGCAGTTTGGACAGTGGGCAGCAGTGACGGAAATCGGCGCCTGTCGTTACAGACATCGCTCGAACGAGCAGAAAGTGATTCATTATCAAAGCCTACATACGGACTCCAGTGCGAATGTGGCAGGTGGGAGTTTGGCTGCTTGGGGAGTTGCTCCACAGGCTAAATGCGGGAAAACTGGGCGGTAATTTATGAATGAAGATCTTGAAATACAAGGCCTACGTTTTTGGTCGTGATGTCAAACAATGTCACGGGGCGGACATGCTGCTGTGAAAAGACTACAGCTACAGCTGATGTGTGAACAGGCGTGAGCAAAAAGGAAAGAGTTGGGGATAACAAGTTATTAGTCAGAGTCACAACAACGTCAGAGACGAGGATTTACGGAGGACGCCGTGTCCCATCCGGGCTGCCGTTACCGGTGCTGTGCTGTTAAACCGGAATGACTAACTCCATCGATGCAAGTTGCTCATTATGGGGAATTATGAAGGTAGCCGATAACGCACATCAACAGCCCACTTCCATGGCAAAGTATCAAGAGTGAATGACAATATCGGGATTTAACGAGACGAAGGCAAGAAACCAAAGCGACAACAGTTCAATACTCACTGTATTTTATTTTAGTTTAAGCATAATGCTCATTTAATGTCTGTTTAATTATATTACACAATATACTTCAGAACGACCAAAAATACGTATTCTTCTTAGTATCGTTAAAAATACATAAAGCCAATATTTTGTATTTATGAGCAGAAGGGTTTGTGCTTAAACAAATGGCAGGGACCATGTGCTATCCTCGGGTTTGCTGCATGTGTGTGTACATAGCGTTCCGTCGCCATGGAGATGCCGTTGCCTCTGACGCAAGGACGTATAAATTTGGGTCTTTTTTTGTTATGCCGCTTAGCAACCGGTTTCCGTGGTAACCAGCTCTGGGCAGAAGCACACAACATGGCTTCCGGATTCTTTCTGAGCAGAGAACAGTAGCAGACCGGAGTTTATATTGTATCGACTGTTGTTGTTTTGACGCTGTTTTAACCGCTAGTGACAGTTTTGTGTGTTGTAAAACATCAAGCGGTGCATGGGAAAGTTTAAACTTAGTTCGTATTTTGTTGTGGTAAACTACGAATATGAGTGCTTTGCAGCGAGCAACACTTACGAGTTCTATGCATCTTCCTACTGTTTTGATTCACGATTAAGCAGAAATATAACACAATACAAGTAGCATGCGCGGTTTTTAGACTTTACGTATGATATTTTGCTGAAAATGTTGGTTTTAAACGATAACTTTTCGTGATCGTTAATAGTAATTGAAGAAATTAAATGGCTCTATTAAAAATTCCACTCTGCATTTATTTAAGGATTTCTTTAAATATAAGATCTGTTATTAAAATAAACTATTTTGAAGAGCATAACAGTCAAATGCCATAATTAGTCATTTAAAAGTGTTTAAAAATCAGTTTGCTGACAATTTCACACAAATCACAAACGGTGAGTTTTTGTTGAAGCATGGTGAAGTGAGATAATGTCATTTCATCAGTAGTTATGACTAGGCTACATGTAGAGTGTGGAGTAAAATTTTAAAGGGTCTACAATCCCCCCTCTGAGAGATTTTTGCTCATAGAGTATATTTGTTTACAATTTGTTGTGGTCTAGACTCCAGTCAAGCCAAGTTTAAAAAAAAACCCAAAACAAACAACAAAAACATCCAGAAGCAGTGTTGTGTGATGCCCTTGAATGTGCTTTGTTTTGCTTGCCCCTGTCTCTTAGCATATTTACGGGAAGCCACTAGCTTGCACTGTGCTCATGAGGCCAGCCCCTGCCTTCTCTTGGAAGGCGGGCCATGTTTGCTTGCTCTGGCCCAAAATACTGGTTACCAAGCAACGACTTGGCCTGTCCCACTTGAGTGTAGTTGTTTACACCCTTACTGGTTACATATCCTGAAACCATTGCATAACTCTCATAGGCTGTCCCCACCTAACAGAAAGAAATTTGATCGCTCTTCTGTTCCAGCCAACCAACATGTCTCATACCAGCGATTCAGTTTCCCACAACCAGCTGTACTTAGTCAGAGCCAGCTCAGCACTACAAAAGTGAAACCGAGAGTAAAAGTATTTATGAAAAGCTGCACTGAAGTTGTCTTTCATGTCCATTTGAAATCAGTTTTCCTGAAACTTAGGGCCTGATTTACAAAGACTCCAAATTGCGGGTCTAATGTCTTTGCCTCGCAAAAAAAATAGCGTGCGCTGTCATTTTAGCGTTTGCGGGTGATCTACAAAGATTACACGCGCAATCTGTAACAGGCGCAAACAGCAGGATTTAAATGAGGATTTAGCGTGCGCTCTCCCTGCGCCACGGAAAGTTCAGAAGAGCATGTGGTAAACGCAAAATGAAATTCATCCTGATAGAGAGATGTTAGTTTCAGAGATATAATGAGGCAAATAAAAAAGACAAACGCCATTTAGAAAAAACGGAGTTAACTGCTTTTGCAAATAAACTCTTCATTTACTTTTTGAATATTTTCAGAAAACGTGAAGTAGAGAGTTTTAATGATGTAAAATGGAGATAGGACGTTTGTACCCAACAGCAACAAAAGCAGTTAACTCCGTTTTTCCACAGTGGCGTTTGTCTGTTTTTGCAAATGAACTCTTCATAATAACTATAAATAAAAATAATGAGCAGGTTTGTCTGTGGATTGTAAGAAGAGGCCAGTTTAAGGACATGGATAAGGACACGCTGTTGAAGATGATCTGATATTACGCACAGACTGCGCGCTCTTTGGCACAATGCCAGGCGCTGGACCTGCGTAATTGCCCCCACCCCATGCAAAACTCAGTAAAAAAAAATAGTATCATTAGTTTGTGCGACGTTACTGGTTATTTTCACTGAGTTTTTGTGGGGTGGGGGCCAACTTCACGCAGGACAGCAACCTCAGAACACAGCAGCAGTCGCTGCGTGTGGAGGAGCAGGAGATGATTTTAATTTAAAAATATGCCATTGGCAAAAAGTAAAAGAAAATAAAAAGACATAATTAATGTCAGCTTTTACCATGATGCTGCAGCTGCAGATGTTCTGGTTCATGTCTAGAATAACCCGTGTTTAACAGTGATGTTGATTGTTATTTAATTAAATAATGAAAACTTGACGTGTCGCCTGAACACATTATGAAAAATGATTCTGACCCGATGTCTGCAGTCCTGTGTGCAGCATTCTTTCAGCCATCAGTGCGTAAAGCTGCCAGTTATACCTGCTTTTCAGACGTGCTAAATTACACGCAATCTTTTGCCCCCGCATTCCTTTGAACAGTTGATAGATCACATTGCGCGTGTTAAACTGAGGTTTTGCATAGTCTCCTCCCAATATTTTGCGCCTTCTGGCAGAAACGCCCAGTTTGAATATTCATCTGCAGCAGATGCGCAAAATGGACAGCGGCGCTATTTTGCCCCTTGACAGGCGCAAACCTCCTTTTGCCCTGCTTTGTAAATCAGCTCTGGCGGATTATTGCGTGTGTAATGAAGATAGCGCCTGTTTTAACAAGCGCAAACCTTTCGTAAATCGGGCCCTTAGTGTTTTGTGATTTGTTGGGGGGGGGGGGTTACATCTGCCTCTGCAACTGTGCAATAATACATTAACCCTCAACTAAATCCAGCTATTCTGTCTTGGCAGGTTAAAGGCCTTTCTGCACATCTATACAAACATGGGTTGTGTGTACTGTATTAATTGAAATACTCAAGTTTAGATTAAAAATGTGGAGCCCTCCCTTTATTAGTTTTTGAATTACAGTAAGCTGCCATGAACTTTTGAACTCGGGACATCTTTAATATCTATCATGCTTTGCAGCATGTGTTTTCCTTCTGTCTGGTTTTAAACTAAATGTTGTTACAGTATTAGTTCTGATCCAGTTTTTGCTTTTCAGTTGTGAAAGGAAGCAGAATTTTAAGTCACGCAGATGCTAAATTTCTGGAATAGTAATTTAGATGGAGTTGTAATCATTAATGATTTTAGAGCAGTGCATTCAAGTTTCCAAACCATACATTTTAGAATTATTTTTGATGTTTTTTGTTGTAAGGTATGTGTTTTTTTCCATTTTGCCAATCCTTCAAAAACAAAAAACAAAGTACTTCAGCTCCCCTTTGTTCTCTTTATTCCATAAGCACTTAATGAAAATGTGGTGTTCAGATTTTTACTGCTCTCTCCTCTCAATAAGTGCAGTTTCTTCATTTAACGTTGAACAGGTCTTTTGCTTGTTTGTCAATTTATTAGGATCCCCTCAAGACACCACTCCTGTCCAGGAGCAGAGGCTATTCTTCCTGGGGTCCAACACATACTGTAAACAGTCTTTGTGTGGCAGTTGACAGTCCTGTCACTATGCCTCCGAATGTTCATGTTCCCTGGCTACTTGGCCAAGGGGATGTCCCTTTGGCTGACTGGCTAGCACGCATGACTCTCACCCGGGGGTCTGGGGATCAAAACCTGCCCGGGCCCTCCTTCATCCTGCCACAATCTGGCGCTTGCAAGTAGGGATCCATGTAGCACTAGGGGTGGGTCCATGGATTCTGGATGGCTGGCAGCCTACGTGGAGCGCGAGGACGTGCTTGTGAAAAGAGGGGGAGAGATGTGGCAGTTGACGGTCCTGTCACTGTGCCTCCGAGTGTTCATGTTCCCTGGCTACTTGGCCAAGGGGATGTCCACAACATATACCTCACCAAACATTGAAATGGAAAATCACAGACAGTGAAATACAAAATTTCCAAACATCTGAAACACTTCTTAGAAAAATACAGAAACTAACAACGGCAAAAAAAAAAAAATAAAAGGCATCAGAAAAAACAATATAATTATCTTTCTGAAACCAATTAGACAAGCATGTCAGCTCCATGGTCAAGGCCAGCTTTTTTCAGCTTGGGCTCCTGGCTAAAGTCGAACCTTGTCTAAAAAGGGCTGATCTGGAAAAAGTTGTTTTAAATTTCCCCTTAAATTCGATAAAAGTGGGTATATTACGTCTTCTAGTTTTACCCATGACTTTGTTTAATGTTTTCCATATTTTCTTACCATTTCCTGTATTCTCATTAAATTTACTTTGCTACTAGTTTTTCTTTTGTTGATTCAGTTTTGTCACAAGGTTTGTAAATGACCAGTAAGCCTGCCAGTCATCCGAATTTTCTGTTGTTAGTCTTTGCTTTCAGTTCGTCTCTGTCCTTCATGAAGTTTTTAAGTTTAAGATCAAGCCAAGGTGTTCTTATATTTTTCACAGATGTTTTCTTCATCGGTGCATGTTTATCACAAGCTTGCATAAAGAGATCCATAAACTTGTCCAGAGCAGCCTCTGCATTCTTAACATTAAGCACCGAGCTCCACATGATTTATATATGCTTAATAAATTCTTTCTCTGAAAAGTGTTTATAAGTTCATTAGGCCCCACCCTGGGAACTTTTTGCCTCAGAGTAAATGCTACTATATTATGGTCACTGAAGCCCACTGGTACAGATGTAGTTTTTGAACATTTTTCTGGTGCTTTTGTAAACCAGTGGTCTATACAGATTGATGAGACCACCCCTGTAATGCTGATTCTTGTTGGTATCTTTACAACCTGGGTTAGGTTACATTCTGTACAGATGCCACATTACCAAGTTTCTTTTGCAGTGTACAATCCTCTGAAAGTCAGTCTATGTTAAAATCTCAAAAACTATAAACAGCATTATTTGAATCAGACACATTTTACAGGTGACTGGGTTTTGTAGCTGCACCATAGACCGTGAAGAAGTTGGGAAAAAATGCTTTTTAAAAAAAAATTTTTTTTTAGGAAAACTAAATACCAGTGGTGATCTAATTATCTGTAGTGTCTATAGTTTTGTCTTAAAAAATGTTATCTGGTTGTATTTTAATTGTGTTTGGTAGAATTCACTGTTTGTATACCTCAACATCAGCAACAGCCAGGGCCAGTCGTTATGTTTGTAAGATTATAACATGTCGCTTTGTCCATATATAGTTTTTAACAAATCTTAGGACAACCCTCATGGATTTACTTCAAATTATGTACTAGCAACATGGGCTCACAGATGAACAGACTTTATGGTTAAAGTTTAAACATCATTGTGAACTCATTAAACTATTTCTGTGGCAGTTATTCAGTGTTACAGTTTGAAAACAGAAGGGTAGGTTCCCATTTTCCCATTTGGTTGGAAACAGAGGTAGTAACACAATTTTTTTGGTATCCATTTTGAAAGCTATTGTATGGATTCTACAAAAACATAAAGTTGAATTCCAAATTTGCAGCTTCTTTGATGCAAATTTGAGGCATTGTCTGGTGTTATGACTATGATTTAGTGTTTTATCAAAAATAGCTTTACAAGCCAAATATTTTTCATTCATTTAATTATAGTCTGAGTCAAGATGGACATGGTTGAATCTTAATGTATAGATCTAGCTCCACGCGCACGCATTAACAAGTAAAGTAAATATTTTATCATGGTCATCTTATTGCAATGCAGTGATCTGGCTAAAAACTTTGCCATTCATGTATTATTATTATTATTATTACAGACAGAGCACATGGCAACAGCAATTCCTCATCAGGACAAAGAGCCTACCTCTCCCAAAAATTAATAGGAATCCCTTCGGTAGCAAAAAAGAGCTCCTCGGTTTTGCTCCTAACTTCTTTCATCCAGGTTTGATTAATCATTGAAGCACCAAAACAAACCAAATCTACAATAACTACATTAATGTATTAGTGAGCTCTCTGCTCAGGCTTCTTAGGAGAGAGTTCATTATTGGCATCAACTTCACCTTAGGTTAGCTCTGATAACTGAGGTAGCTACTTTTGTTTCATTCACATCACCACTGCAGCTTAATTTGGTCTTGTTTACATTGGTAATGTTGACATGTATAACTCATGACTGACTATGCATTTCACTAACAACCTTGTGTACTTAACTAAACCCACACAGCAAAAACTTAGAGTGATATGTGGAGAGGATAATGTTCATGCGTCATAGCCTCTTTTGCAGGCTCTTGTTCATACGTCATGTTATTTTTTTCCCTTGCAAAATAAAATCAGGCCTTTTATACTTTTTGTATTAAACAGGGAAGTAAGGCTATGGTTAATATGGGATACTTGACCCCTTTTTAATATATTCTGGACAGTACTTTATGATGAAGTGCTCATAAAAAGAGATGCTTGACAGCTTTGTATGATGGATGTTATTGTAGCATGGTACATAATTAAGCTATAATACTATATTTCTATTCTAGCCGCTCACTATTTATTTGTTTGAATAAAGTAATGAAACTAATTTTGTCCTGCTACAACATCTGCAGATTTTAAATCTCTCTAGATATCCATCTTTGCGAATATTCACAGCATCAGAGGAATGGAGCTGGTTTTTCCAAATGCTTGTTTTATTGCTGCAATTCGAGTCATAAACGTCAGCACTGAGGTGCAGAAACAGGAGTGGATGGCTCTATTGTATCATGTGCTGCATGGGAGTTAGATGCCTAAAGTTAAATGCAATCAGTGGGTTTCAGTGTTCCAGCTCTCTGTGACTCAGACTGAAGCAGCGCGTCAATCCTAGCCTACTTTCAGCAGGCTCACTGCCAGTCGGAGAGGCAAAGTGCCAGAAAGAGGGAGGGACAAGAGGGTGATAAAGAACAAGGAAGAGATCAGAGGTGGAAAGTAACTATGTAAGAGCCTCAGTGCTGTTTGAATTATAAGTAGCTGGATATAACTTTGCATGCAGTTTTTAAAATGTATTTGAAGTCTGAATGTCCAGTCATCCATCCATTTTCTATACCCAGTCATTCCATTGTAGAGCTGTGAAGGGAATATTCCAGTAGTTACCAGGCAGGAGGCAGGATTTACCCTGGATAGGTTGCCTGTCCATTGCAGACCTCTGGATGTGTTGACCCTATAGCATTACAGATGATGGTTCAGTTTATGTAAATCTCAGTAAACCTTGACTGTGCTCAGCACTAAAACTTAAAGAGATAAATGGATTTCAGCCATTATTCCTTTAATCATTTACACATGGGCTTTTCCGCTTTGGTAGGTAGGTAGGTAGGTAGGTACTTTGTTGATCCCGAAGGAAGTTTTAGTAACCAGCAGCATATTAAAAAACAACTATACAGGAAAAATAATCCATAAGTACAGAAAAGAGGGAATGTAGAAAAAGCATATATAAAATATGGCAATACCTGCAAGATAATCCAGATGAAATAAATAAAAGTAGCAACAATAGTAATAGAAACAGTGCAAGCAGTGCAAATTGGTGATGTAAAAACAGTGCAAAAAGTGATGTCAAAGAGCAGCCAGATATATGTCCGTTTATGTACATGTGTGTGACCGGTTAGCCATCAGTGTCTGATAAATAAGGTGAAGCAGTAAAATACCCCTTTCCCACAGGCCAAAAAACCTGTTTTAACCTGTGAACAATCGGCTTTTAGTGGCAGTGGAAATGACTCATCGCCCTGCGTTGACCCACGTCAAACGTTCGGCAAGCGCCGCGGGTTTAAATCGCTTTCAAGTGGCTTGGCTCTGATCGGCATGCAGTGGGAACACCAGACCCGGGTTGACCCACGAATTTACGCGATGACGTTGAGCGCAACGTACATACGTCACAACATCGTGCCAGTCGCGTGTGATATAACAAGCCAAAACAACGCCAGCGTGATGGCGTCATCAGACACGCAGCGGTAGGATCAGAGGACATGCAGCTAGGCAGCAGGTGATCAAACCCAGCTTTTTTGCCGGGTTTGATCACCGATTATGCCGATTATGAGCGGGTCGACGCACGTTTGAAAAACCAGTGTAAACCTGCTAATTTCAGTGGGAAAACGGCTGAAGCCTATCTGTGGGAGGAGGAGTTGAAGAGTCATATGGCCTGTGGGACGAACGACTCCCTAAGCCTGTCAGTGGAGCAGGGTATGGACAGCAGCCTGTCACTGAAAACACTCCTCTGCTTGACGAGGCAGAGGAGTGCTGTGCCTCTTCCACAACATAGAAGAGGCACGGTGCTGTGCAGAGGGTGGTGTGTGTTGTCCAAGATGCCCAGTGGTTTGCTAAGAGTCCTTCTCTCTCCCACCGATGTAGTGGAGTCCAACTCCGTGCCAACCACAGAGCCTGCTTTCCTCACCAGCCTGTCCAGCCGAGAGACAGCCCTCTTCTTAATGCTGCCTCCCCAGCACACCACAACATAGAAGAGGACACTTGCCACAACAGACTGATAGAACATCTGAAGGAGTTTCTGGCAGATTTTGAAGGATCCCAGCCTCCTTAGAAAGTAGGGCCTGCTCTGAGTCTTCTTGTGTAGTGTCTCAATGTTGGCAGACCAGTCCAGTTTGTTATCCAACTGCAGCCCAAGGTATCTGTAGGTCCTGACCACCTCCACATCAGATCCCTCAATGAAGATCTGTTGCAAAGGCGGCCCGGACCTCCAGAAATCCACCACCATCTCCTTAGTCTTGGTAATGTTGATCTGCAGATGGTTTGTCCTGCACCACTATACAAAGTCCTGCACCAGATTCCGGTAGTCCCCCTCCCGTCCATCCCTGACACACACCATTGCAGTATTGCCTGAATATTTCTGTATAAGTGATGCAATTCAGAGTTATGCATAAAGTCTGATGTGTAGAGATCATCAGGACAGGGGAGAGAACAGTCCCCTGTGGTGCGCCAGTGCTGCAGACCACCATCTCCAAGGAGCAGTCCCGCACCCTGACGTACTGAGGTCTCCCTGTAAGGTAGTCTGTAATCCAGGTCACCAGGTGCAATTCGACTTCCATATCTGCCAGCTTGTCTCTCAGTAGAAGGGGCTGGATCATGTTGAAGGCGCTCAAGAAATAGAAAAACATAATCCTCACAGCACCACTCCCTTTATCCAGGTAAGAGCAGATATAAGATGGTGTCATCCACCCCCACTCCCTCCTGGTAAGTGAACTGTAGTGGGTCGAGTGCATAGCGAACCTGGGGTCTGATGTGATGCAGAAGGAGCTGTTCTAAGGTCTTCATGATATGTGATGTTAGGGCAACTGGTCTGTAGTCATTCAGCATGCTGGGGTGGGAACTGGGATGAGGCAGAAAGTTTTCCACAGTAGAGGGACCCTAGTCACAGGCTCAGGTTGAAGACATGCTGAAGAGGCTCCCCCAGTTCAGCAGCACAGAACTTGAGCATTCTTGGACACACTCTGGTCCAGCTGCCTTGGTGGGACGAAGTCTCCTCAGCTCTCTGCTGACCTGCTCTGCAGTGATGGTGAGGGGCAGTTGGTCATTGCCCCCTGAGGGTGCGGCTGATGGTGTTGAAGAGGGTGTGGAAAGGGGTACTAAGAGCAGTGGGAGAGAATCAAACTTGTTGAAGAAGTGGTTGAACTGGTTTGCTCACCTCATCCCCCTCTGTTGAGCTGGTGGTCTTTTTGCTGCAGCCTGTGATGGTTTTCATCCCAGACCTCCCTCATGTTGTTGTTGCCCAACTTCTGCTCAACTTCCTGCTGTAGGCCTCCTTTGCGTCTCTCAGTCGGACCTTGAGTTCTCCCTGTGTGCGCTTCAGTTCTGCCCGGTCTCTGTTTTTAAACATCCCCTTTTTCTTGTTGAGGTTCTTCACGTCGCTGGTGATCCAGGGCTTGTTGTTGGGGATGCAGCACACAGTTTTAGTGGGAACAACAATATCCATTCAATTCAATTCAATTCAATTCAATTCAATTCAATTCAATTCAATTCAATTCAATTCAATTCAATTCAATTCAATTCCATTCCATTCCATTCCATTCAATTCAATTCAATTCAACTTTATTTGTATAGCGTCCATTCATGACAATGTCACCTCAGGGTGCTTAACAGACAGAAAAGTTCAGGTCAGATTCATAATAGCCTAGCTAAGGAAACCAACAGATTGGATCGAATCTTGACTTGACCCGGTCCAATCCCCCATCCTGAGCAAGCACGGGGTGGTGGCGACAGTGGGAAGGAAAAGACTTGTCAAAAAAGGTTTTAAGCCTAATCTTAAAAGTAGAGAGTGTGTCTGCCTCCTGAACCTGAATTGGTAACTGATTCCATAATAGGGGGGCTTGATAGCCAAACGCTCTGCCTCCCATTCTACTCTTAGAGACCCTTGGAACTACCAAAAGGCCTGCAGTCTGGGAGCGAAGTGCTCTGCTTGGAATATATGGAACTATGAGATCTCTAATATATAATGGAGCTTGGTCATGGAGAGCTTTATATGTGAGAAGAAGAATTTTAAATTCTATCCTGGATTTAACGGGGAGCCAATGAAGAGAAGCTAAAACTGGAGAGATATGATTTCTCCTGCTGGTTCTAGTTAGAACTCTGGCTGCAGCATTCTGGATCAACTGGAGACCTTTCAAGGCATATTTGGGGCAGCCCAATAATAAGAAATTACAGTAATCCAATCTGAAAGTAACAAAAGCATGGACTAGTTTTTCTGCATCGTCCTGAGAGAGGATGTCCCTAATCTTAGCAATATTACGTAGGTGGAAGAAGGCGGTTCTAGAAACCTGTTTTATATGGGAGTTGATAGACAAATCCTGGTCAAAAATGACTCCAAGATTCTTCGCTGTAGTGCTGGAAGCCAAATTAATGCCATCCAGATCAATTATAAGGCTAGATAATTTAGTCCTGAGTTTTTCGGGTCCAAAGACTATAACCTCGGTCTTGTCTGAATTTAGAAGCAGAAAGTTCAGGGTCATCCAGGCTTTTATGTCACTAAGACATCTTTGTAATCTAACAAAGTGATTGGTTTTATCAGGCGTCATAGATAAGTATATCTGAGTGTTGTCTGCATAACAATGAAAATGTATGCCATGTTGTCTGATGATATTACCCAAAGGAAGCATATATAATGTGAAGAGAATTGGTCTGAGCACAGAACCCTGGGGAACTCCATGAGTTACTCTGGTGTGTGATGAAGACTTGTTGTTGACATTAACAAACTGACAAACAAACTGGGTGTGCTGTGTTTGTAGTGTCGCAATGGTGGAGTGGATGACGTCAAATGTCGCCTCTGCGTTTGCCCTCAGAGGAATGTAAACACAAACAGCAATGGCATGGGAGAACTCTCTGGGCACGCAGTATGGTCTGAGACTCAAGGCAAGCAGCTCAATGTCTGGACAGCACTGTCACTTTAACCGTCACGTGTCCCGGGTTGCACCATCTGTTGTTAATAAACAGTACAAGTCTCCCACCTTTGTGTTTGCCGGTTAGCTCGGACAATAGCGAATCCAGGCAAAACCACATTAGCATCCAGAGTGATGCCAGTTAGCCACATCTCCATGAAGCACATCAGGCTACACTCCCTGTAGATTTCCTGGTTCTTCACCAGGGCCTCCAGCTCATCAGTCTTATTGGTTAGTGTGTTTACATTTCCCATGACGACGGATGGAACAGACAGCTTGTACCTCCACCGCTTCGCTGTCTGCCGAGCCTTTAGCTTAGCGCTGGCTCTACAGCCCTGGTATGGTCATCTCAGCTCCCCTGGTAAGCACCAGATGCTTTTGCCATTGTCCGGAGAGAAAGCAGCTGTCCTTTTGAATAAACACGGTTTTTCCTTCCAGGAGGTAGCTATCTGTAGGATAAAATAAAAACTGCCCAGTATATGCAGTAGGATAAAAGGGGGGTGGGAAGCACAATTTACAATGTTTTCTGTGGGGAAAAATAAAGTCACAATAGCAAAAAAATACTTGATATTGGATTTTCATGTGCATCGATATTAGGACTGTTCTTTTTTTTTTTTTTTTTTTTAAGGAAATTAAAAAAATTTAAAGTGAATTTACATGCATCTTCTACCTGCATGAGGTATGATTGCCACCTTCATTATTCACCTTAATATTAGTCTCTGTAAGCTTGTTTCTATCTAGTAGCATTTCTCCTCTGCCAACAGGCCCCCCTCCCTACTTCTTCTCTCTTCCTTACATAAGGACTGCCCTATTTTTTCAGGGACCAGTAAGTGGTAGGAATAAAGGGAGTGAGTGGGTGAGGAAATGGGAATGATAAAGCTGGGGAGGGGAGCGGGATCCGGTGATGAGAGAGAGAGAGAGAAAATACAGTATATGGGGGCTGAAGAGAGGACTCTATGTACACTGAACACGTCAGGAAGACACAAACCTGCACGTCCCCGTCATCACACTCACCTCAGTGGCCTTCTCTGCCCACACACACCATTCACCCTCTGCTCCTCGCCCTTTCCTTTTGCTCTTGTGTGCCTCACCCCTCTCTCCGCTGCTTTCATCTAACTCACACCTTTGCTTTGCAGCATCCAGGTGCACCCCACCTTGCCACCCATCCAGTCCAGTGTTGGAAACCTTTGATGCCACCATCCCTTGAACAGATTCACCAGCCCCTCTGCCTCTCTTCTTCATCAGCCAACAGCATGTCGAGCCAATTTGGGTCACAGCATGTTGCACACCGAAGTCAGATCATCTGAGGACACAGACCTTGGTATACAACTGCAAAACACAGCTCTAACTACAGGCACAATCCTTCATATGAGGTAATGTGCATGAAGGTTTCCAGATATGGTTCAGCCTGGCTATACTGACACAAGATAAGATCCTGTTTTATGTATATATATATATAATATATATATATATATATATATATATATATATATATATATATATATATATATATATATATATATATATATACATATATACATATATATATATATATATACATATACATATACATATATATACATATACATATATATATATATATATATATATATATATATATATATACATACATACATACATACATGTATATATGCTCTGGTTTAAGCCAAATAAACATCAAAGGAGATGCCGTGGAAGTACATAGGCGAAGCACTGCAGGCAGTAGCAAAGGCAGCACGCATGCGCAGCATCTGGTGTCAAACCTGTTTACGGAAGTTGTGGATGCTGCGCATGCGTGCTGCCTTTGCTACTATCCGTGGTGCTTCGCCTATGATTCACCTGTACTTCGGCGGCATATAGTTCCCCTATTGAATGGCGCCTGTCAGTCTTTTGATGTGAAATCGGCTTCTCATTTGTACTCGATCAGAATGTGCGGGTCACAAAACATAATTGGAAAAAAATGTTGAGTTTATTAGTTCACTTTCGCCAAGTGATGCTATTGGAAGCATCCGATTACAGCAACTATGCTAAGCTAAGCTAAAGTCAGTGCTGCAAGATTCAGAGAATGAGTGGGTCAGCTAGAAAACGCTTCTGCCTGCTTTTCCAACTCAGGGGACTGCGGGGGAGGCTCATTTTCACCCAGAGGTGGCATATGCCTTTAAGCACTTTAATCGAGAGCAACTCACTGGCAAATAGGATAATATCAGAGGTGGAAATCCCAGGTTGAGAAAGTAAAAATCCTGTCCAGCAGTTGCTTCAACCACTCTTTTCAGCAGCTGAATTTGATTAGCACAGCTCCTCTGCATGTAGATGAGCTCGATAGTGAAAACACCTGTTCTAAATGTACAGACCAATCCAAAAACATGGCAGGATTTTACTTTATTGAACCTGGATTTTCCACCTCTGGATAATATAAACTAATTACAGTGCCTGATATTTACACTTGCAGTCAAATGTCTATGTAGTTTCCCATTAGATTTAAAGAGCATCTTTCAGGTTGAATTTTCCACAATAAGCTGTTTTCAAAAAGTCTAAGAGACGTTGTCACATGAAGAAAAGGCTTTGCAAATGTTTTTAGATATAGTTAAACTTCATTTAGCTTGCTAGCAATGCATTGCTTCAAAAAACATGACTCTTTGAACCACATGACGCATGACGCCATTTCAGGTACACCGAAAGCCAGCGGCTGTCACAGTTTATGGCAGAAACGTTGGCAGGTTTGTTTTTTTTTAAAAAAAAACAAAAAACAAAACACCGAACAGTAAATTATATAGGTGTGGGCAGATTGCAGTGTAATGAAGGGATTTTTTTTCTAATTTCTCTTTTTTGTGGGCATGACTGAGGCTGTTCGGTACCGGGGTGACCCGTGAAGCTCATGTTGCTTTACCAGTGAGGGAGACGCTTCACTGCTGTGTGATCCAGGAAGAGAAGACGGATAAAACCAGGAATGATGGTGAGATCCTCTTTATCTCCCGAGTCCTGAACACTCCTCGGACCACTTTGGTTAATTTAATCCGTTGCTCTGCTGGTTTAAAGATCATCTAAGGCCAGTTAACTTGCACTGTGCTCTATGCAGCACATGCTCAGTACGAGTTTGAAGCCAGCAGCAGCAGCAGCTCTGCCTCAATGCCCTCACAGCGGTCGCAGGATTTCACATAAGTTTTTAATTCTTGCGACCCACGATATCTTAAAGAAATGCAGTGAATTACAAACAGCTGACTTCTCTAACACAAGTTGGAACCGTTGCTTAACGAGGCTGCGTTTTGCCGGCGACGCCATCATCATCGTCATCTTTGTCACCATCAGCTGTTTAGATTTGACATTGGATTGTGCGATTCAGACTATGATCTAAAAAGTGTTAATATCAAACTATCGGCTGCTGCAATCTCTGTATTTTTCGCTGCTCTGCAGCTTAACCAGTTCAGAAGCTAATGTAGAGGAAACACTTTTCACTTACATGCCGTTTGATTAATCCTCCACGTTTTCAACACCCCAGGACTGAATCTGCTGCCTGTTTCCCATCAATAGTGACCTCTGCTGGATGCCAGGGACCCTGTTAGTAGCTTCTGGTTCAAAACTGTACAGATCAGGTCCTTTAAATCTAAAAATAATAAAACTTCCTTCTTGCTATCGTCCATTCTGTTTAGCTGTGTTAGCCGTAGGCTGCATATCATGGAGCACCATACACGACGTCACTTCCGTTTTTAGAGGCATTTAAGCAATTTTTGATAGTCTTTAAACGATTTCTTTATTTTTAATAAACGGACTTTCTACAAACACAAAATAGATATTAACTATCAAACATGCTTCATTCAAACCATGCAAACCATTAACCATGCTCTTAACCAGCCAGTTGCTCTTTAATGTTTGAACTGTGTCCTAATGTGTCAGAATGGTTTAGGTTTGAATTTAATTCATTTTGCAGACCCTAAAAGGAAAATTTTTAAAGTTTATTCAAATCAAATGGATCCAACAGCTTGTTAAGTTTTGCACAATCAGGAGTGTTGAAACTGTGAAACAAACTGGGCCATCGAGAAACGACTTTGCCCATCCCTGGGCTTAAATATCTTAGATTTTTTTTTTCTTTTGATATATTTCTATCAATTAGCTTCCCTACTTCCTCTACTTTTTAAGGAACGTGTTTAGTGTCTTTGAATGATAAAGTTTATAGAAATAGTTGAATACAACCTCTCTTTGAAACTAGTTTTACTTTTTGATCCCATTCATCCAGAGGTAAAACACACGGTCTTAAACGGAAAAACAAAACAAAACCCTGTAATAACCATTTAACTCTAAAAGCCATAAACAGCTTTTCACCGGCAATCATATCATTCATAAGAACATATTGATAATTAGCCCCCAGGTCTGCGTAAATAGCTGGATCATGACTAAACAAATCTCTCAACTAGCCCACAGTTTTTATGTAAACTGTGTAAACGATTATGAGGTGCTTAAAACCACATTTGCGTATGGTAAGTATACAAACAAGCTTAGCATGACACACAGCAGTGAGAGTGATGGAATTTGAACCATGAATGGAATTTCAAATGTTTTTGCTGTGGGGCATTTGAGTTACGCAGGCGTAAATGGCTGACGAAAGCACTTTGCTGTTTATGTTTGTACATTCTTTTCTGCACGCACAGTCTGGTTTCAGCATTTTAGTGTTTAACTAATGTGGTAGTTACATTTTTCACACTATCCACATTTGATAATGCAGAGTGTATTGTATTGCTTTTCCCTGAATCAAAATTACCATGTATGATTTCATATACACACACCAATTTGATGAGGGGACATCATCCATCCATCTATCCATCCTACCTACCTATAGGCCAAAATAAAGAGATGTGCACCATCCACGCTTCCGGTTTCCAACAGAGTCTCATGGACTCTTTGGATGAAGGTCTCGTGACTGGTGGGAACGGGTTGAAATAATGAAGTTCACTGACACAAACTGTCGTGACAATTTTCCTATGTCACACTAATAATTTACCAAACTGTTTGAACACCAATTCCTCTCAGGATAAGTGTTGCCATGGTGATATATAAACTAGCAAGCTGCGCAGAGTACCATAGCTGGTACAAATACTCCCTGTAGTTTACTCAAAATACCAAGAATCCTTGCAGAAAGAACATGCGTAGAACACAATTTAATATATCTTTCAATGAAGATATTCCGACATGTGCTTACATGACCAAATATTCAGGTTAGCAAAGGAGTAACCCAGGGGTAATATTCGTGCTTTTAAAAACGCAAGTATGAGCATATTCGCGTTTTTGCCGGTGTTTACATGGCGTTGCGCAAATGAGTTATTGCTAACATTATGGTTATTGGCTGCATGTAAAGGCACGGTAGTCTCATTCTGACTCACTATAACAGGTTGTTAAAAAAAAAAATCTACCCTAGAATATACAGTAACAGCTGCTGATTATTTAAATTCTTCCATCACATATCTGCTCCATAAGTACTCCCTGCTGCTCCACTCATCTGTGTTTTGTTGAAAACTGTAGTATACGATTTGAAAGTTTGATCATTATTAAAAACCTCTTTTAGATGGTGGTTATGGTCCTATTGTACAATCTACACAATGTGAAGAGAAAAAAAAAAATCCAATCATTCTAGTGACTGCAGGGCTGCAGTAATGTTGACCAATATAAGCCATCCGGCCGGAGAGCTCTGATAGCCAACTATGAGGCCACCTGGAAGAAGTCATTTTTTGTAGTTCTCCCTTGATCCGCTAGGGGCTGGCTGCAAAACAGAGCAAATCCCCATAGACCCCCATGTTAAAAACGCCATCATTACAGCAGAAATAAACATGTTTACAGCCTGGTTCAAAAAATCATTGTAGGTTTAATAGGTCAAGTTTACCTTCATGTAAACTGTGGGGGGTGGGGGGGTTTATAATTCACCCGTTTAAATGTTATTTAATCTTGAAATTACACATAATTAAGGGTGTGTCCTTTTGACTGACATGCAGCAGACCGGAAGCCCGGCCTGCCGACCGGTGGCTCCCAGTTAGCTCCTTGTTTGCTCTCAGTAAGGTCTCAGTTTGTAGCAGTGTCGCACAACGGCAAGTTTAGTCAGCTAATAGCAAGTCTAAGCGTGTCTTACCTTTACCCTGTCCCTTAGGGGGCTTATCTCAGTCGATGTTGACTTACCTTAGAATAGATGTAGACATCCTTGTTAATTTTATCCATGTTCAGTTGATGTTGTGGTCTACCACATAACTTTATCCAAAACAAACACTTTTGTCGTTTGAGATGTGGCTTGGGAAAGGGCAAAAAATACGCCCTGTCGCCCAGCCTCTCAGGATACCTAGTGTCAGAGTTGCATGTACCCCATTCACACTGTTTGACCATTGAAAACAAACAAACAAACAAACAAAAAACACAAAGACATAAAAACAAATAAAAATGGACTAACTTCAAAGCACTTCAATGGATGTTCAAGCAGAGAATGTCTGAGTGTATTGGGTTAGCTGTGCGCACTGTGATTGGCTCATCGTGTTTGGGGGCATGGTTTAGCCATAAATTATATTTAACATAACATCACAAAAAGTCATGGTTCTAGTCTTTCTCTTTAACAGCACTTCCAGGTTACACGTCATCTTATATAAAGATAATTCCCATAAAAACTGTGAGGCACAGATTTAGAATTTTGGAGAAAGGAGATGTTTGTACTGTATAAACGCTCTCCAAACAAACGCCTCCACGTTGAAACAGACAAAACAAAGGCCCCTGAGTGGAGAATAGAAAGACTACAAAAGATGCACGATAAGACATTTTGTTGCTGACTTATTGCTTCAAGTTTGACCAAGAAGTTGCTGTAAAGGAAGGAGCTTTATGTCATGTCACTGTTATATTTCTGTGGTTACCACTGTTTGTAACAACCTGCCATTTACATGATAAATAGCAACAACGGGATGAGGAACAGAGAGAGGAGTGAAGAGGAGAGGTGCATAATGTAGATGCAAATGCTGCTCTTTGCATCTCAAATCATCAGCCTTTAGCCCTCACAACATGTAAATAAACACGCACGATAAAGACATCCCATGCCAACACACACTCACATCCTAAAATACTGCAGCTCTGACGACTGAGATAGTACTGCTCATCAAATTTATGCGTGAGCGAGCAGGCTAAATTTACAGCCAGCGAGCCAACTTACGCAATCCTCCCTGGTCTCCCTCCTGTCTATACAACGGCTCAAATTCTCACATCTCAAACCATCCCAGCCCTCCCCAGATCCCGCCCCCACACTTTACGCTACAACTTTGACACTATTCCTGTACCAGCCCCCGCTGCTGTGGCACAAAAATACCAGCACCCCCAAGAACAGACGCCAAGCCTGTCAGAGCATCATCACATCCCACAGGACAGCTGGAAGGAGGGGAGAAAAAAGGAGAAGAGCAGGTGGAGGAAGGAGCACAGCTGCTGTCGAGAGAGAAGAATCAACACAGAAAACGCAGACTCTCAGTTTACAGTTTTATCGTGGCAGATTAGCTACAAAGTGTTTCTTTCTATTTTGATCTGACTTGTCTAACAGAGACGCTGCTCCTCTCAAGCAGTCTATGTTGTTATTATAGTATGAGGACCATTAGAGATTTCCAGTCATCTGTAGCCACTGCTCTCCAATTATAAATACTGTCTAAATTGCTTTTGGAAAGTGTTTTTTTTTTTTTTTTTGCTTCCTTGGTAAGAAGTGCTGACGACTTACTTGGTGTTGTTCTATTAATGTTCTATGACAATATTGTAACACTTTTGTAGTCATAGAAAAAGATGTATTGAAAATTAAAGAACACTGATAACATGATTATAGTGTATTTTAGAAAATGGAAAAAAAACATACCGGTAAATTGTGCTCATAGATGCTAAAATCAAATGTTTAACTATACTACCTGGAAGTAATGTCTTCTCTCCTTTCATGAGACTGAAAAGGGAACAAGCATTTTTTTACATGCACAAGCACAATATCAATTTAACCTTTATTTTACCAGGCAAAACATTAAGAACAAATTCTTATGTGCAATGTTGGCGTGTCAAATGCCATAAAGCACTTCTAGGGCAGAGGCGGAGGGAAGAAAGAGAGAAGAAAAACAAACATTGCAATGCAAGTTTATGCACATTTCATGTACAAGACAATTTAAAGTGCTTTGAACAGAGCGTTAAAAGCATTACAGCAGGGAACAGAAGTAGTATTAAAAAGTACATAAAATCATATACAAATAAAGCTTTGGACATAATCAACTGATATGCTATTATCTGTGTTTTTTAGTTAACTTATTTGAATAATTTACACTAGAAAGCTCCATGTATCCAATAATTTCTGTATGAACTTTTATGAGAGTGCAACAGACTGGCGACCTTTCCAGGGTGTACTCCACCTCTCGCCTGATAATAGCTGGGATAGTATATTTACAGTCTATGGATAGGCTCCAGCACCCCCCGTGACCCTGAAGTGGATAGGCGGTATAGAAAATGACTGACTGACTTTTATGAGAGGAAATAATGTGCTTTAAAGGTTGAATATTGAACATTTTTTAAAAATGCTATATCAAAAACAAAAAAACAAAAAAAACCTTCACAAGGCGTTTAGAGAGGTGCAGGATGAAAGTACAGCATTTCCTTCAAAAAATTATTTTTAGCCTGAAAATAAATATATAATAAATTTTAATGGGTTTAACAATGGCATTATGTTTACATCTTCAAGCCAATACAAGTCGCCATTGCGGGTTGCCAAACACGGTGTCTTTGTTGCGATAATATGTTCAGCTCAGCCAGGCTGGCACTAGGAAAAATGGTGAAGTTGGCAATTCAAGCAGCTGATTCAGAGCCCCAGAGATATCGTCCATCTCAGAAGAGGAGTGACCTAAAAAGAGCAAAAACTGGAGTAAATTTAGATGAAGCCTACATGACAGATGTGGGCATGAAAAAGTTCCCCTTTCTGCCGACTGCCAGCCACTTACCAGCGACTTGTCTGCTAATTCAATTGCACAGAGAAATGCCTGTGTGCCCAGGGAAAACGATTTCAGAGCATAAATGAATGCCCGAAACAAGGACATTTCCACACGCCAAGTTTGGACACCGTGCATGATGATGTATTTGCGGGACAAATTGTTCAGCCACTTCTGGCAGAAAAAGGTGGAACTTTTTCATGCCCGCATCTGTAGATGGACCCACATAAACATTTTCCATGGAATCAAAATGTGGAAATGGCGAGTTTTCTCCAATCCAGGAGAAAACTCGCCATTTCCACATTTTGATTCCATTGGCTAATACTCCAGATTGCCCAAAGTGCTGAAAAAAAAATTAAACATTTCATAAATGTAGTATTTTCTGTTAAATTTGCCAAGTTGCCCAACCTGTTGCTCAACTTGGCACTGGGACTGGGTAGAAAAGACAGGAAATATATAAAACTATTTTATTAAACTCCTCTATTATTTCCTCTATTGCTTCAACGGCAGATGGAAGCTGTCTATAAACAGCTGTTAATATGTAAGAAAAGGAGGAAACTCAGCTCCGATCCTATAGACTAATCCGGCCAAATGCCATAACTAGACCGTCTGCCATTGCCGGGGGAGCCTTTCTGTACATGTGTAATGAGAACAGATGAGAATTGGACTTTTTTCTTAACAACATGGAGGAAATCTGGAAGGACTGTCGCATTCCTGGTTGTTGGAACAGCAGTGGAAAACTTTAATTGTGGTAATATGTGAATAAGAAGATCACAGACATTTATTTCATGAAGATTTCTGATGTCTGTGACAAACGTGGATGGTGCTGCTGCTCAGTCCACTGATGTCAGTGTGTTCGTATCAGGGAGGAATACCAGACACACAGAGCAGAGGAGGAATAAAATGCTGCCATGGCAGAGAAAACACTGGATTTAATCCCCAACAACAAAAACACGGTAAATTATGGTGAACACTCATTAATCTGACACTTTATTTCACGTATCTGCTCCTGAAAATGACGCATCGCATAACGTTGTTATGCTAGCTAATGCTAACAGAGACAGCTGTGGTGTTGCTGAGAGTTGATGACCAATCTGGGAGATATTGTGAAATATAACGCTATTTGCTCTGATCAGTGCAACGTTGGGACCAAAAAATGAAAACGGTTCAGTCAGAAACACAAACGGATCATGAAGACAGTGTCCTGCAGCCTTTAGTTTCATCTGCAGGAGATGTGAAGGCTACGTGGTCTGTACAGTCCTTAAACAATACCAAAAGCCAAATATGTGACAAAATAGAAAAGTAACGACCTTTGAAAGAGTTTAGTTTTTTAAACTTTAATAAGTAATCATGAGATGTGCGTTTTATATTCCAGTGTGGCTTGTCATTAAAGCCAGTTTCCGGAGATTAATAGTTTACATTAATGCTCCAATGTAAAAATAAATAAATAAATTTTAAAAAATAAAATAAAATGTCAGAATACTTTAGAGATCTCCGGATAACATACCTATAGGTTATCATTATCTTAGATGACTGTCCAGTGTTGTAAATCCAAATATTCACGCTGCTTTCCATGTTGGCAGATACGAGGTAATTGGGACTCGTTCCCATTGCAATGGCGGCGCCGCAAGATGGCGGAACACACAAAACGCTCATCGGATTAGTCTTTAGAACTCCATAGTGTGGGTCTGTCTAAGAGATAAGTGCTTATTGAATACCAAAGTAGCGAGGACTTCCAGCTTTGCCAGTCATGCTGATAAACAGATCGTAGACCAGGGACAAAGGCAACAAACATGGAATGTACAGACGTAAACTAAAGTAAGTAAACTTATTTGTATAGTACTTTTTCCCAGACAGGGGTCACAATGTGCTTCACATGATAACACATAAGTAAAAACAAGGAAGATTTTAGTAAAAACTACCTTACTAATCAACAAACTTAATTTGATAAATAAAATTAAATTAAATGAGTAGCTATGTGCTCTGAAAAGCCAGTTTAAGCAGTTGAGTTTTTAGCTGCTTTAAAAGTGTCCAGAGCATCCAGAGAGTGCAGGAACAGAGGAAGTTCGTTCCAGAGATGGGGCACCACTGCTTTAAAAGACCAGTATCCTTGGGGTCTATGATAGGTCCTAGGAACTATTAGCAAATTTTGACCTGAAGACCTCAGGCTACGGGCCGAAGTATAGGGCTGGATCAGACCAGTAATGTAGTCAGGCACTTGTCCAGGAAGGGCTCTGAAAGTAAGGACCAGGAATCAAAGTTTATCCTGGAAGCGACTGAAAACCAATGAAGAGACTTCAGGACAGAAGTGATATGGGCTCTCTGGTTTGTGCAGGTCAAGAGCTTTGCAGCAGAGTTCTGGACAAATTGTAGGTGACCCAGCTCCTTCTTGTTGAGGCAAGTAAACAGGCTGTTACACAACAGTCCAGCCTTGAAAAAATAAAAGCATGAATAATTTTCTCCAAATCACTCTGTGAGACGATTTGCCTCGCCTTGGAGATGTTGCGCAATTAAAAGTAACAGCTCCTGATTAATTTTTTAGAATGTTGCACTAGGGACATCTCCTTATCTAAAATTACTCCATGGTTACGCAGACTTGATTTGGCTAAGGAACACAAATCACCCAGGTGCTGTTTGATGTTGGAGATAGCACTATCATGGGCAATAGCATCTCCGTCTTTATAGTACTCAATGCGAGATAGTTGTCATTTATGCACTGCTTCATCTGAGACAAACAGTTAAAGGGACTTGAGGCACGAATTTTAAAAAAAGCAAACACGAATGTCCCTTTTTTCTCTTACGAATGGGTGATGAAGCGCTAAATAAAATAAATAAATAACGTTTCCACCCATGTTTCTCTCCGTTGCCTTGAACAGGCTGTGTGCTGAAAATGCGCTGCAATTCGGTGTCCGAATTTCCCGCGCTGCCCTGCGGACGTGACGTCAAATGACCTACATCCGCAGTTTTGATGCAGAAAAAAAGACGGTTGCGTTAAATTCAAACACTGTATGCGATAGTTATGGATTCTTCTGCCATAAGAAAACGATCTAGATCAACTGAAAGACCACTAAAAAGTGTAACTACGAAGAAAAAGCTTAGTAAACAACATTATAGCTTTCCAGCTCTGCCATGCGGACGTGACGTCAAATGACGCTACATCCGCAGTTTTGATATAGGAAGAAGCTGGTCGCGGTACATTCAAACACAGTAAGTGATTGTTATGGATTATTCTGCTGTCAGCAAATGATCCAGATCAACTGAAAGACTACTAAAAAGTGTAACTACGGAGAAAAAGGTAAGTAAACAACATTATAGCTTCAGTTTGTGCACGCTCCCATGACGGCTTGGCTCGTGGCTGCAGTTACCTGAAGCGCCAGTCGCGAGTTTCGCTTCTTAATCTTGCCTCAAGTCCCTTTAATCAGAGAGAGGAGTCTGTGGACCACTGAGGTTTTGAAGGAGCAGTACAATTGTATATTGTCAGCAAAGAGATGATACGCCACATCACTGTACCGCTGGATTATCTGACCAAGAGGAAGAACATACAGCAAGAAGAGAAATGGTTCCAGGACTGAACCCTGTGGAACACCACACCGTTGATCTGCCCGCTCGGATATCGTATCATTGACTGACACACTGAAGCCCCTACCAGCCGAGTAGGAGATAAACCACTCCAAAACTGGATCTGTCATTCCCGCCCAATGCCGCAGCCCATTTATCATGATGGTATGATCGACCGACCGTATCAAAGGCTAATGATAGGTCTACAAGGACCAGTACTGTACATCTTCCTGAGTCTGCTATACACTTTCAGAAGTGCCATTTCAGTAGAGTGGTGTTTCCGAAACCTTGACAGAAACTTGCGGTAGATGTTGTATGTCTTAAGAATGTATATGTAACGATATGCTCAGTTTATCTGTTTGACCTTTGACATAAATTCTGCTGTTAATACAGATCCGGGACTTGTCTTCTGATTTTTTCCTCTTAATTCATCACAACTGTCCCTCTTTCCTCTTCTTGTGTCCCCTGATTTTGTCCTTAACAACGGGGCTGTCTCTGTCCCTCCTCCTGTCTTCTCCATTTCTGGCTCTGGCTCTAAAACTGGATTTTAACTGCCATTTCAACTCTCATTTAGCTGTCTTCTCTCTTGTACAATTGTTTAGTAATCTTTATGAATATCTAAGCATGATATTTAAACATGGTGTTTATCTTTTTATGCTGAAAAAGCTGAACTGTTATGTTAAAAAGGTTGAAGATGTTAAACTATAATGTTTAAAGGTGGTTGACGATGGATGTAATTGTTGAAGAATAGCTTAAATGGCCTTTAAAACGGTAAAGCAATGACAAGTGTTTGTTGGTCTGTAGTTTGTCCATTTGTCCGTCTATCTGTCCATCCATCAGTAAAATAACTCCAAAAGCACTAAAAAGATTTGTATGAAATTTTCAGGGAATGTCAATAATGGTATAAGGAAGAACTGATTAAAATTTGGTGTTGATCCGGATCAGCGTTTGGATCCAACGATTTTGTGTCAAGTATTCTGTGTCCTTGATGGGGTCACTTGGGGGTGCAGCTTGCACGAGATCTCTGCTCACCATTTATAACTATAAAGCACACGGGGATGTAGTTGTGGTGGTGGGGGAGAATGAGCTTCTTGTCCGGAGGTGTGCAGTCTCTGAATGCTTTTCTAGTTGGTTTAAGTATGTAGGGTTTTTATGAGAAAGTGTTACATCTATAGTTATATTTATATCACTGTCCTTGTACAGTATTCTTTAGTCTATTCTAACCATTCTAATCTCCAGAGCAGTCCCAAGTGTGTGCCAGCATTCTTCATAAACTGTTCAGATTTTTTTAATCAGCGGCTCTGATGCTGCTCTAACAGATGGCTGCAAAGCAGATTGCATTTTTAACTACTGAAAACAAGCCAAAAAACAGAACTATTTTATTTTGGTTTGTGGCGTTGAATTGTTGAACAGTTAGTCATCACTGATTTGTTCAGAGCAGGTGCCAATCTCATTTGCATTCTACTTTGTCTAAGCCATTTACATGTGTTTGCCTCTCTCCTACTCCATTTGCTCCCCTTTTTACTGTATATATTCAAACAGCTTAATTCATAATGAAGCTGTTCTCATTCACAATTTTCTCTGCTTTTTGTCAAATAGTAAAAAGAGCCTGAAATTATTGCGAAAAGGATCCTTCTAACAGTACCTGTCAATGCATGCATGGTGATTATTTTAAACATTTTGAGACTGTTCATTTGGGTTGATAAATCCTAATTTTATAACCATAATGTCATCAGAAGAAATCTTGATATAATATGTTAAAGGCATAGTCTGATTTCAGCTTTGTTTGCATGTATACATGACCCTACAGGACTCTGACCCAAGAGGTATGTTTCTACTGAAGGGAAAAATTGTACTTTTTCTAAGTAAAATGCTTGCTGTTTTTCACTGCATGTGAAAATTGCTTTATCTATTAAATATAGTGTCAAATGTGTGAGTCTCACCCTCTCCATGAGGGTTAAGAGCACTGAGAGTTAGTGCTTGAGTCAAGGTGTAAATAATGTGTTTTATAATGCATTAGGCTCAAATTAACCAACCATAGTGCCTAACAATTTTACCTCACCAAAATGCATCTTCTAGATACCAAAAATTTGCTGAATTTTGGCTGCTTTCTTTCCAACTGCTGAGAAATATTGATAGGAAGACGAATTGACCTACAGTATGTCTAAGCCACCCCCCTCTACTCACTTGGACAAACAATATCTGTAACAGGCGCCATGTGATGTCTCGGGAGATGACAGCTGTCAACACGGACAGCAGACGCAGCAGACGCGGGATCAGACAGAGAGACCATGACAATATAAATTAATAAAAAAACATTTTTTAAAAAACAAACAAACAAAAAAATCAAAATCAAGCCAGTGAAGTCTCGGGAATGCGACTAGTGTGCTCTCCCTCAGTTTCTTGCACAAACTACTGCATGGCTGCCATTGTTGTGCCAAAATGTGATCGTCTGCCAAAAACTGATTAAACAGCCATGGGAGCGGAGTAGAGTCTAGCTACAGCTTGGAAGCAAGAGGCGTGTCATTACCGACGTTACTACACGATACTACATGACAGCTTTAGCTGACCTCTCCTGTACCATTACCAAAGTACGAAAACTAGCATATTTTGCTAGCGTTAGCTAACTAACGTTAGGGATGTTAAAGATAACTTCGTATTTCTTTCCAGCAAAGTGATAATATGTTGCCTCAGATACAATGTTACTTTACCTTAGAACATATGTAGACATCCTTGTTTATTTTGTCCACGTTCAGTTGATGTGGTCTGCTGCATAACTTTTTCCAAAGCAGACACTTCTCTCGTTTGAGATGTGGCTTGGGAAAGGGCAAAAAATACACCCGCCGCCTTGCCTCTCAGGATACCTGTCGGAGTTGCATGTACCCCATGCACACCGTTTGACCATTTTAAACTAAGGAAAAAAAAAAAAAACACATAAAGACACATAAAAACAAACAAAAATAGACTAACTTTAAGGGACGTTTAAGCAGAGAATGTCCGGGTGTATTGGGTTAGCTGTGCGCCCTGTGATTGGCTCATCGCGTTTGGGGGCGCGGTTTAGCCATAAATTAATTGGATTAAAACTTGGGAAATTGAAACACAACACTGCAGATGTTGGATGAGACACACCAGCTTAGAGAATCAGACTGATGCTGAGTGAATTTAAAAACCAAGGTAACATTCATGTTTGCTTAGTGGAGATTAGCACCATGGATCAATGTTGGGAGGAGCTAAGAACACACCATTGGATTAGAGCGCTCAGACTAAGAAAACTGGAGTTGTAGTTACTGGACTAGATGGTCCGAGTAAGCTTAGTGCATTAATTCTGTTTAGAGTCACGGTGATAGAGAATTCAGGATAACAGCCTGACAAACATAAACACACTTTCACAAGATCTCTGTGGGTTTAATGGATACACCACTGAGACATCCAGATTGACACTATAATGCTCTTTCGGTGTGCTGACATATTGTTTTCATCATGAGCAGAACAAGCCCCCAAGTATCTTGCAAATTGTGCAGAGTGCTGCTCTTTTCCCAAGTGATTTTAAAACCATTTTGATGCTTGGTGATTGTTTTAAAAATTCATATGTAGCTGAGTGGTAAACAACTGAATTTTCTGTGATTTGCCAACAGCACATTTACATCATTTCTAGTTTACTCCAACTTACAATTTTTACTTAATGACAATAGTTTTAATTTTTCCAATACTTTGAAGATCAAATAGCTTGAAAAACATGTGACAACAGCCACAGCCTTGCCTTTTGTGTACTACTATTTAGAAAATGATTTTTTTTTCTCAAATGAAGGAGACAGGTGAGTGAACACGTTCACATGATACTTGTTAGGCCAAAATGCACCTCATTTTACATGGCATACGAGACCATGGATACACAAATAAAAGAAATTGCAAGATTTTGAGAAATGCTAATTAAATTGTTAATAGATGTGAATAAGAGACTAGACGGTGAGAGGACTCATAAGAATCACTCACTGTGGGTCCTTCCTCTCTAGCTCTCTCCACTCTGTTTCTTTTATCTTCTCCTCTCTCCATCACAATGTAGATAGACGGTTGCCGAGGGCAACCTATGTGTACTCACCTAAGATGAACAGGAAGTGGTGTGTGAGTAAAGGTGCTATTAATAGCTGCATGTGTAGAAAGGACATTTGCTGCTTGTGGATGAGCGTGTGCACACAGGCACCTGTGTGTTTGTGTGTGTGTGAGGGAGAGTAAGCATCCAGCATGTAACAAGGAGGAGGAGGATGCAGATTGTGAGAATCAGACAGTTACTAGAGAGAACAGGAGGGGGAGAAAGAGTGCAGGATGGATGGAGGGAGTGAGGGAATGCAGTGGAGGAGGGGGCGAGTGTGTGTTGACGCTGTACGTGGCGTCAGCACGATAAGAATAGAGATGGTGCGTATAGCTGAGACATCACCCTCACACCCTCAGTGGGGCAGGCAGTACTCACTGAGTGTATCAGTGAGTAAATGTGTGTGCCCAGATATTTCCCAGAGTATGTTAATATGTTCTTGGATGAGTAAACTGTTGGCGTTGCAGTGATTTATTATTATTATCTTTTATTTATTTGTATAACTGCACTTATGTGATTAATCTCCGTCATCTCTAATATTAAAAAATATATGCCCTTCTCTCCTCACGAGCAAAATTTAAAATCATTACACCTTTATTTGGTATATATTTCCTTTTTCTCTCCTTTCTTCTTGGTGCTCAAACAGACTGGATGGAGAATATTATTGTGTCGCCATATCCAGGTCTCAGCCTCAGACTACATTTATGAATGATGTGTACATATCATTTATGAATGATGTATACATATCAAAGAAAAACACGCATAAGTTGTTTTTTTTTGCTTTTTCTTTACTGTTGGGGTCTTTGGTTTTATTCAGTTGTAGTAGACTGTTTTTATGTGAATTACTAAGAGTGTTCATATCCATTCATGGTTAAAAGTGGGGGTAGGTATCTATAAAATTTCATAATAAAATTTAACATCTTAAAAACACTCCCATAGACTTTTCTGAAGAAACTCCTGTTTTTAGCAGTGTTACAGGCAGTTTTGTTAAATGACATGAAAACCAGAAATCCGTGATGCTATAGAAAAGGTCTTCAGACAGGACTGCTCTCTATTATTTCTGTTTCTTCATGCTGGTTGTTGTCTATCACAAATGGTTTCTTAGTCTGTTGCAGACTAACATCACCACAGAATGAGGCTTGCGCTGCTATTGATTTACTGTAAGCATTGTATTGTAATAGTGAGCAAATGCTCAGTAATCACAAGATTTAGCTCCTTTCAATGATGCGCTTCTGTGACCTTCATTGAGGAATGGCTTCTTTTTGCCCCATAGTACTCATTGTGAGGGTTTGTCCAGAAGCAAATCAGGATTTTGTTAACAATGGTCTTTTGCTTGAGACCTTCATCACTAATTGCAGGGCAAATAGATCTGTTGGTGGCTTCAAACTTTTTTCATTTTTAATAATGGAGGCATTGGGGTTTTAAGACACAGACAATCAATACTATGTGTGTATTCCTAAAAATGTCCACTGAATTAGGTAGACATGATGATGTGAGGTCGTGAAGTTGTACAAACATAAAAAAAAAAAAATCCACTGCTAGAAGACAGAGGCACAAGAGCTTCATGTAATGTACAGCGTCATTGTGTGTGAATCAACAATTTATAGAAACCAGATGGATTTTCTTGCATGTATAATATGGATTAAGTTTGAATTTTGAAAAAAACCTTGTTAATACAATAAAACAGGACAAATTTAGACTTGTCTGTGATTATAGATATTTTTACTATATGGAGTACTACAGCATAATAGTATTACACAATAATGAAATGATCAACAAACAACATTGATGTGTGATTAAGCAAGAACAAAACATAGGCATGGGAAGTAAGAACAGTGTTAAACAAAGATACACTTAACATATGATGTGTATTATCAATGCTGTGGCTCATCTTGATCCATGTGGTGATCTTGATCCATTTGGATGTGGCAAGCTCACACCGTCAGAAACTGAAGCAGCCACTGTGGAGGAGCAACAGGAGATCAGAGAGATGGTTAGGAACTGTCCAGGTCCAGGTCGGTGTGAGCACATAACAAATTTGTCCAGATACTCACAGAGTTGATTCCTCTGTCTTTCACCTCTTGACTGGTCTCTGTTTCATACAGAGCTGTAAAACAGAAGATAAAATGACTGTCAGGTCTATTAATGACATTAACTACCAGCTGACAGATCTGAGTTGTTCCATAATATAACAAAACAGTTTTCTCTAAAAACATTAAAAAGGATCAATGAGTTCTCGTCAAAGTGATGATACAGTTGCCTGTTCACATGAATTCCAAAAACTCTGCCCAAGCCAACTTTGCCAGATCTTCTAATAGAAAGAAGCAAAACCTAAAACAAGTGAGTTACTATTAATAAACAAAACTGGAAAGTTTGAAGCATGAAACATTAAGCAACAGCGTGCCACAAGATGCTGTGAAACCAATTTGTAAAAGCACAATTAACAAGCATAGACATCTACATAATGTTACTAAGTACATCTTCCTTGCAAATATGGCAACACTGGGGTTTAAATGATCAGAAAATGCTGTTAACATGGCAGTGCCTAATGCACAGTAACATCTTAATAATCACACTTCTGTTGAAAACAAAACCAGTGAGATACTTTGGTATGATGAAAATATTCCTACATAGCAATTCCCTCTTTCAGCAAGATAATTCCTCATGCCTCATGATAACACCTGTTCCAGGACTGTCTGCGGCAGAATTGTTTGCTGCTGCCATTTTGCTGTATGATATTTCACAGCGGAAAGACTTCAGAAATGATGCAGGTCATTTTAATGCTGTACTGGTTGGGTGTGTGTGTGTGTTACCAAAAAGCTTGCGCAGCCTGGTGACACATGATACAAAGCTATGGAAAGGCATGTGAAGCTCTCCAGCTGCAAAACGCTCAGACAGCAGCTGAACGATCTTGTTATCACAATGCATTCCTGGGAAACAGAGGAATAGAAGAATGAATGAAGGTGCGTGGCCAGCAACAGTCTACGCGTTTCAGTGTGGACCCATCCATACCAACAGCTTCCAGTGCTAGACTTAGCTCAAAAGGGCTCATGGTCCCAGAAGAGTCCTCATCGAACTGGAAAAAGGTAGACTGAAAAGGAAAGCTGGATCAATGACACCCATCTTCTGCACCCATCTTACTGACATATGTTGAGCCACACACACCTGCAGACGGCGCAGACTAGACAGCAGTGTTTCTGCTTGTGCACGGCTGAGAGTGGAGTGCCCTTTCGTCTGCCAGCAGAGTTAAGAGCATCTCAAGATGAAAGAACATGGAGAGATGAAGTTATGAGGATTGAGAGAGAAGGAGCACAGCAGGATGGCATGATTGCTTGAGAAAAAGAGGCTGGGCTCAAATACAGTACGGTAAGCATCTAAAGTGTGAAACAAAAGTAAATCACATCAATCAACAGTAATGGTTGAAATATTGACTCATGCAAATGATGTAAAGTTGGTTATGGATTAGGCCATTAGGATTCAACTAAATGACAAGGAGACTAGGGGATCAGTTATACTGAAAAATACACCAAGGACAAAAGGATACACCCTCTCCAAAGATGACCTGCCTGCACGTCTCCAGTGGCAGATGGTAATCTTCGTCAAGAACTGTGATTAAGGAAGAGAGAGACAGATTGATGCAGGACTGAAAACAGGGGTTTAAATTGGATTTAACTGAGGAAAGGTAAAGGTGAGGACAAGTGTCATCTGTTTTATTGCCAAAACAAGTTCAATTTACTTCATCTGACTGCAGCTACAGTATGAGCTTCTGTCTAGACTGGTGACCTCTGCACCTCCACGGTTCTAACTTCCCGCTGGACTGTGTTGCTACTTTGCTTCCATCGAGTGGCCATTACAGGTACTACAGTCAAATGTTATTAAGTAGCTCTTTTCACGTGGACACTAACCTGAGTTAAAGAGCTCCATTATCGCTTTGGCATTCAGCCTGTCATCCTGTTGGAAAAACAGAAGAAATGATTCACTTAAAATCCCAGAATACACTTTCCATTTTCTGTTTTGCCCAAAACAGAGGACAATTTTTCTTACTGGGCCAGCTCTCTCGTCAAAAGTCTTCTGAACTTTCATCTGATCCTCAGGGGAGACAGGAGCGGCCATAACCTACGAACATAGAAAAAAAGAGAAATGTTTATGTGCTATAACCTTTTGGTCATGTTTTTTGTGTTTAATGCACATGGACATACTGTGAGGAAGCCAGAGGAGCAGGTAAAGTCTTGAGTTCTGGAAAACAAAGAATACATCAGGATGTGAGAATAATATTGTTGTTGATGTTTTTAAATCATTTTAGAAGTTTTATTCAATTGCATTTGCAAGTTTCATATCATTCTACATAAATAAAAACAGATAAATACAGTGAAAGCTCATGCAGAGCTCATGCATGTCTGACATGCATGAGTTATGCATACCTACTCTGCCTAGACTGCACATTTAACTTATCATCTTGCATTGTAAATATAGCAAAGATGTGCTCTTTGTGAAGCTCTTTAAATGACTACGGGTGCAATTTGACTCTACAAATTTGTTAAACTGAATTAAAAATGGAAATGGAAAATGTAATTGTTTTGTGTTTTTCATTGTTTTTTTTTTTCATTAGTCAAGTCGTCACATTTATTTATAGAGCACATTTAAAAACAACCCCAGTTGACCAAAGTGCTGTACAGAATAAAAATAATGAATCAGAAATAAAAACAGAATAAAAACAAGCACATAAACACATAAAACCAAAAAGTGATGATACAGTTGCCTGTATCATCAGTGCTGAGGACAGAATCCATTTTATAAATTTTTGGTGCATGACATGTTACAACTTGCTCTTATGTAAATCCAAACTATGCCTTGTACATTTTCAGCCTGCGCAGATTTCATCACGAACCACATAACTGAAAACATCTGCATGATTACCCAAGACTGATCATCTATGACAGGAGATCACAATAAATCTGTTGACTGTGTGATTTGTAAAAAAGCACGCCTCTAAAATGAAAATGAGTTGATTGCTTAAGTCCAAATACCTCACAGTTTTATTCAAATAGACAATCATCGCTTAAGGTTATTGCTATCTTGCTGACAAACGCACTTGTCTTGGATATATTACAGTCTTGGATGTATTAGCAGTTGATGCCTCTAAGCTTGCTTTCCTGCCTTTAATTAGACTCTTATTTACTCTGCTCATCAAACTTACATGTTTGGACAATTTTACCTTTTAGCTCAGTCTTGAGAAAGTGCAACTTTTTACTTACAATGCACCTTCAGGGATATATGTATGCAGTACATACATACATACTGTATATCCACTCACCGGCCACTATATTAGGTACACTTTACTAGTACTGGGTTGGTCCCCTTTTGCCTTCAGAACTGCCTTAATTCTTCATGGCATAGATCCAATAAGGGACTGGTAACATTCCTCTGAGATTTTGCTCCATATTAACAAGATAGCATCACGCAGTTGCTGAAGATTTATTGTCTGCACATCCATGATGAGAATCTCCCGTTCCACCACATCCCAAAGCTGCTCTGTTGGATTGAGATCTGGTGACTGTTGAGGCCATTGGAGTGCAGTGAACTCATCGTCATGTTCAAGGAACCAGTCTGAAATGATTCATATTTTGTGACATGGTGCATTATCCTGCTGGAGGTAGTCACCAGAAGATGCTACATTGTGGTCATCAAGGGATGGACATGGTCAGCAACAATACTCACGTAGGCTGTGGTGGTTAAATCATGCCACGTTGGTACTAAGGGGCCCAAAGTGGGCCAAGAAAATCTCTCCCACACCTGTTGCCTTCCTATCAATTCAAATCAGTCTGGTCGGTCTCCTCTGACCTCTGGCATCAACAAGGCATTTGCGCCCACAGAACTGCTGCTCACTGGATATTCTCTCTTCTTCAGACCATTCTCTGTAAACCCTAGAGATGGTTGTGCAGGAAAATCCCAGTAGATCAGCAGTTTCTGAAATACTCAGACCAGCCCGTCTGGCACCAACAACCATGCCACGTTCAAAGTCACTTAAATCACCTTTCTTCCCCATTCTGATGCTCAGTTTGAACTGCAGCAGATGGTCTTGACCATATCTGCATATATATATATATATATATATATATATATATATATATATATATATCTATATAAAACATCTAATAATGACAAAGGTGGAAAATGTTTTTTTTAAGTGGTCATGATGGCTCACTGCAGTTTGCTTTGTTTTTTTTGTTTTTTTAATAATTATTATTATCATAAATAAAATAAGCTTTCCAGTAATAGGGGACCGTTGTCTCAGCCTGAATAAAAGCATGGGGTAGTATGTATTACTGATGCTGTTACAGTAAATATGAGTATGAGCCATCAGTAGGCTCTGATAGTTTATGATTTTCTGGTGATGCAGTGAGACACTGAACATTTATACTTAATGGCTTGTAAATAGTGCAACTTTTCTCTTTAAAAAACAGACTCTAGAAACTGGATCAAAGCAGTGTTTTGCTGATGTTTTTCCTTTCTTAAGGACTATTTTTGAGTGAAATTGCCTCCATCTCACCCCAGAGTGTTTCCAGTCTTGGAGAAAATGCGAACAAAGAATTCTCCAGGCTGGTTGGGTCGATAGCTGGATCCCACGATGATGTAGTTACCTGGATCCAGGTGGAGCTTCCTCCACACACCTCTGTGGGGCAAACAATCAACAGATATGCTTATGCTTTCATTAATCAAGCAGTTTTAAGTAACTTACCAAGATCGATGACTTCCAGAGCTTTTGACAAAAAGATTTATAGCATAATGCATGTCTTTCATCACCTCTGATTAATCTGTTACTTTTCTGTGAATGCAGCTTATATACAGTAATTGGATCAAATTCAGTATCCAAAGCAGTGGTTTAGGACATTTGCAGTTTTTTTTAATCAATGCTACCATTAGCATCAGTTATAACATTTTAGCATGTTACATTAGTTGTCAAAGTGCTAAATTATGGTTTTGTATGCTTAATTGATTTAGTTTGATTAAACAGAAATATTTCCAGTGTCCAGGACCACAAAGTCCAAAATGATCTCTAAACTTTGAAGTTTAAAAGAATTTGCAAACCTTTCTTCTCATGTTGTTTTTTTTACCTTTGAGCCTTGTATTTCCCAGATCGACCCACAGGACGATTTTTCAAGAAGAAGCTGCGGTCCAGACAAGAACCCTCAAGCTATGAGAAGAAACAGCACAATGCAAATTTGAGATTGAGCTGATGTTCATTTAAGTAGATAATCTGCATTTATTTTTGGTTTGACACTCACCTCAGAAGGAACCTGGAAATAAAGAAAACAAAAAATAAAAGGTGTTAACTCTGAGTGAGTTAAGCTCCAGGGAAACAAATACAGAATGAATGCAGAGTTTTGGTGTCACCTTGTAGATGTGAAAAGCTATGTAGAGGAAGTGAATTTTATCCTTCTGCCTGCGGTTTTTCTGGAGCAGTTCCACCAGGACTGTGCACTGTTTGGCTTTCTTCTTCTGTTTCTCAGCTTTCTTCTTCTCCTCTGGGGTCATTTCCTCATCATCATCCTCATCATCTTCATCATCCTCATCCTCCTCATCCTCCTCATCTTTCTCTCTGAGCACCAGCTCAAACTGAGGATTCTTCCAGAATGATTCTAGGGAGGAATCAGCAAGTTATTTCAGCAGAGAAGATCCTGACGGGGCTGGAACTGATAAGTGAGTGAAGGGAAACTCCTGAACATACTGTTGTATCTACGGCTGCCACCTGCCGAGCTCCCTGGCACCCACGATCCTTCATGTTCGCTGATGGTCCAGGTAGATGTGACGGAGGGTGTTTCATCCTCCACATATGACTCAGGATTCACACTACAGAGCTCCACGACATCGAAGAGGCTGCTGAAGTCACAGGCGCTCATCCTGATGGAGATAATACTTTACATCAGACCTCTTATTGTTGTGAGAGGCTTGGTAACTTTTACTATCTCATCAATACCAAAACTCTCCATCTTCTTTTGATTTCAGCTCAATCCTTTCTTTCTCCGACTTGTCCACAGTATCCCACTCTTTACCCCTGCAGATCCACACATACAAAGACAAACTCAACGTAAATGGAGGTTATGTACTTGGGTGTAGAGTAACTGTAATCTCTCTCTCTCACTTGTCACTCCAAGGTCCACGATACTCAATGAAACCCCAGGGGTTCCTCAGCCTCAGCAATAAAATCTCATCTGATGCTTTTTTTACCTACAAAGAAAGACATATCTGTATAACTCTGTCAGAATTATCTCATATTTTCTTTAAACAGATCCATTTTAACAGCTTTAACAGTCCATTAGGACTCATGGGTTTCTGCTGCTTTCTTGTGTAAATTCAAACACAAAGTTATTGCTTATATGTAAAGTTGGTGTAGTTAGAAAAGGGGGAAATTGGAAAATCTATACTTCTGTGACCAATCATCCAGTTATCTCCTGAAAAATGATGTGATCATGAAATTAAATGCTTCAGCATGGCTACAAGTGTAACTTTAGGCTAGATTACAGTGGGGTGATATGAGAAAAAAATTACCTGCAACTGCACTACATGATTAGATTATACAAAGAGATTATTTTTGTGAAACATTATATTCACATTTGAAATAAAACAGAGGAATATTTAGTGGACTCACTTGCGTGCTGTTGGCAAAGTCCATGGAGACAAAATCGTAACTAGAATAGTTCATCAGTTTAGTTTGGATTAGATTAGATTGAAGAATTTAAGTATTTTTTATTGAGATTATCTCAGAATTCAGTGAGACCATAATCACTTATGTTAGATATAAATGAGGTTACACTGAAGGATATGAGGATAAATCTGATCAGATTAGGTTTAGATCAATAAGGCTAAATCACATTTAGAATATTTTCAAACTAAATCATTGCAAACTGAAATAAAATTAGGTTTAGGATGAATTTGAGAATATTGTTGTGATGGTTTTATCTTTCAAAATAAAATAAAATAAAATGATGCAAGTCTTATCTACTTGTGAAATCTGAGTTTAACAACAAAATAGTCAATGAAATGTTGTGTTGCATCTGTGTCATACTGGCCTTGTCAGTGTCAGTGATGGCGTAGGCATGGCCCTTTATCAGCCCTTCTCCAGTCATTTTACCAACATCACGGTAGCTGCTGGCCTTTGTGGATGAAGGGGGGAAGCTGAGGTGAATGAATCTTAATATCCACTGCATAGAATAAATATTTTGACCTAAAAATACCTGGATGAAGCAGCTGAGCAGACTGCCTCGAGACAGAGCAGCGGTCAGTGACCTCCACAAGACCGGCGGGGTGTGAGATGAGACTGGTAGTGAGTATGCAATGCCTCCTGTAAAATCCTCCATGCCCTCTGAAATGTTGCCCCCCTTCAGGCTCCCATAGGATCCAACTAACCTAGATTATAGGTGAGACATTTATCTCTCAAGACTGCACTTCTTAATCAAACTGCTGCACAGACAAACACACACACTGAAGAAGTGTGAATGATCTCAGTCATTACAACCCAGAAACATATGCTAATAGTGGCAACTGACTTGGCATAGGCCTTTTCCACCAGGGCGCTCCAAAACTCATTGCGAGTGTGAGAGTAGCTGAAGAGCAGACGGCCTTCGCGTACTGGCAGCCTGTCATCCACAACCACCTCCACCCACTCACCGTACTGCCAGAACTGCACAGAAGGAGAGAGACAGGAAGAGGGACATGTGAGAAGAGAGGAGGACTGGATGTAATGAGTCAGGAGGAAATACAAGCAGGGAGGAGGAGTGTGAATCTCAGCTCTATGGCCACCAAGTGTAATTAGATATCCAGTTGACACAAATTACACTAATATGGTTTGGTTTTTGCCGACTCCAGAGAGAAAAATCTCAGAAAGAGGTATCTTTTTTTCTGTTAGAGACAGATAGCCAATGAACCAGAGGTCACTGTGAGACAAAAACAGCAAAAAGCAAAGAACTTTTAAAAGATCTTCATAAAGCTGAACAAACTGATGGGTTCCCCTCTTCCCCAAAGCCTTAAAAAAGTTTCAAGGTAGAATCCAGAGGTCCCCTGTTTCTGTTTGTAAACACTATTCAAACTGAGTGCCCCCTCAGACTAATGGCCGCACCGCTCTTCAGCCTCTTCAGCTTCAAGCTTCTCCTTCAAAGCTCGAAAGCCAAACCAATATTAAACCTGGTTTTCAAGTGTGCGCTAGGCTCTTTTAACCGCAGAATACTTTCATTTCGTCGCTGCATACAACGTCCCCCCCCAAAAGAGTTCGAGTGACTTGTGTCTGCTTCAATTGATGACTTTATCCCCACAGAGCGCTATGCCTTTAGCTCTGTCATTGGCTGGCAATATATACGCAAATCTCCACCCAGAAATGTCACAAACACAACAAAACAAAGGGAAAAAGCTAAATACAGACAGGGGGAGAGGAAGTTGCAAACAAAGTCACTGCCACATGTCAGTAGAAGCCCAAAGGTGCAGACTGAGCCGGATTTGACTTGCAGAAATCTAGCCTTTATATTCAGGGGGAAAACTGGATTCTGCCTTTAAATATGGACACCATGTAACTGGTTTCCTCTGTTATAAACAAACACGTTCAAACAAAGTTTTGTGAATTCCTGAATTCCTGGGTCAGCGAATAACTATTTTTTGGAATAGAAAATTGATCATGACAAGAGTTAAAAACATTACTTTTACAAAGAGATTTTTACAGTTAGCATATGATTGTTCCCCAGTGCAAGACTGACACATTAAAGGAGCCCTATCATGAAAAATGGACTTTTAAGAGCTTTTAAGCATGTCAGTGTGTTATTCCCTCATCAAGAAATTATTTAAATTGTTATTTTTCTTCATTCATGCATATTTGAGTAATCTACATGAATATTTAAACCAAGCGCTACCCCCCTGCAAACGACTGACTATCCACCCCGTTGCGTATGAATGTGGCACCAATCACGAAGTGACAAACACGCATGCGCAACATCGTAGCAAGACGCCCTCTTTGTTGAACAGAAACTGAAAGAGAATCCTCTACACACTCTCTGAGGAAGAAACTAACAGCCTGCAGGAAGATTTCCTCAGAGACAAGCAGCCATCAGCTAACAGACGTTTGATCCAGAGTTCAGGAGATTTTTTTTTCCTTTTTTTTTAAGCTCTAGAGGACGGCAAGTTGGGAAAAATGTGGTTGCGTTCAGCATGGGAGTTTGTTTGTTGTACTGGACGAATCGACTTGCCAGAAGTGGTTGGATTATAACTTCAGGAGCGGAAAAAAAGAGAGGGACCCAACTGCAGTCACGAGACGTCGCCATATATCCAATCCACACCGGAAGTCCTAATCAGAAGTTTGTTCTTCATGTAACTTACTAAAATTGAACCCTACCCCTGACCCTTCTCCTAACCCTAACCACCCGACTGCACCAAACGCATCAGTTAGCAAGCCGCAGATAAATACTCTTAGTGGTGTTTAACTAACTTCCGCTGGAAACTTCCTGTATGGATTGGATATATGATGGCATCCTTATCTGCTATTGTAACTGCAGTTAGGTACTCTTGGGAAAAAAAAACTCAACTGTGTGTGTAAACTTCACTCCTGACAACTTCATGAATCTCAGGCAGTTAAGTGTTTTTTTCTCGGGGATTACTTCTGAAACCTGACGCAGTTCCTACAATAAAAAAGCGCATGGACAGACAACAACACTGGTGAGTGAAACACATCTCTCAGCTCAATGCTAACTGTTAGCCTATGATTTGTTTGCTAATTTACTTGCTTGTCAGGGGTATCTGTGGTACTTCTGTGGTGCTGCGTGTACTTCAAACTCCATATCAGACTCTGGGTCGAGTGCATACAGCTCCATGACAGGCTGGTCTGTTTTATCCCGTCGATCGGAGTCCAATTATCCATCAATGTTTACAAATAACATCCACGTGAGTGCTGCCGGTACCGGTGTTAAGAACAATTCTGTAACCCTTCAGAATCAGTGTCTCTTCCAGGGCGACGTCATGAAACGGGCGTAAAACATGTTGCAATTGGTCGAGAGCTCCGTGGTTCAGTGCAGTCAGCCATCTTACTTCCGTGTTGGAAATTAGATGAATAGAAAAACTAATATTTAACACCAAATTAGTTTCTATAGTAGCGATGGGAACATGTTTATCTTATAAATGCCTGTATTTGACTTTTGGAACGTTTGAAAAGCATGATACAGCTCCTCTTAATGCGGTGCAGGGGTTTGAGGGTTTGCGTCTCCATGAAGAGGGGCAAACTAACACTGACACTCAAGGGAGAGACCGGGCACACTGTTTGGATTTTAATGTTCCCTACAGCATGGATCAGACGACATGATTTTTTTAAATTCTTTTTTTTTTTTTTAAAGATGGCATGAGACGGGGAGGCGGGACAAGCAGCTGTCAAACAGTCTCTTGAGGACACATCAAAGAGGCACAGAAACTGATGCCACAGCTCCACAAATCTCTCTTCTGTTCCACTGCTCCGGCTGTCTCTCTCCCCCTTTTAGCCATTGTTGTTTGCGTACCGATGCTACTGAGTGGTCTCTGGTTATTGGTGAAAATGAGGGGTGCACTGTCCTTCTATTGGTCGATATGTAGGAACACGTTGCAGGACATGTCACACGAGGGGGACAAACCCCCTAAAATTCTGACATGCCAGTCTTTCTATATTGTAGTCGTGAAGCGTTGCAGGCGCCAAATCGCCAGTCATTGATTATGTCACACTACACGGAGCAAAGATGTAACTCTGTCGGGCCACAATTCGTGTAGTCTGATCCAGGCTTAAGCAGAGGAAAATGGATGGATGGATGGACTAACGGATGGATGGACATGCAGTTGCTCTCAGTAGCCTAGAGGTAGGCTAGTATGTTGCTCAAATGTAAATAAAGGTATTTTCAGGCTGCATGACCCACAAGGGTGTATTTGGTATGGAAGACAGTCTAAAAAATCAAGACAACCAGAAGTTAAAAATGCTGGCCGATTGAGCCATCTAAGTCAGTTACTGGTCTTGACTGGGAGTGTGCCCTCCTGGTGCAGTGTACTCACAGCCTTGTCATCTTTTGCTGCATCTTTGTCTTTGTCTATAAGTGTAATTTGGTCCAGTTACTATTAATGTAATCTCCGAGAAAATAAATGGAAAAATCTACTGGCCTCTGAAACCATGGATGCATGACTGTGCATGTGTGTGTGAGTGTGTGTTAGGTAGCCACTTTGTACATGTCAGGACTGTTCTCCCACCACACTAACGGGGCAAAATGAATTTCCACTCCATTGCAGTCCTGCTTGTTCAGTCATGCCACATTCTTCACCAACAGTCTCCAAAGGTCCAAAGCTCCAGGGCACAATAACCACTGAGTAATTGGTTTGCTTTTATAAGCTTTATTTGTCCAATGAGAGGATATTTTACTGATTTGATCAGGTCATAGCCAGCAAGTGAAGAACCAAGTAGATTAGAAATACCTTTTGTAATGAGGTAATCAAAAGTGTGTTTTCGTTTTTCATCTTCCTAAATGTGAGACTATGCAGTGATGACACATTGATGAGTTTATTACTGTCTGATGCAGCTGCCTTTAATAAAAACATTATGATGGCACAACAGCTAAATGATAAGGCATCTTAATAAAACAGTCTGGAAGGATGGAGCCAAATCAGAAAAGTATGAATAAGTTCACAGACTCAACAAGAGTGCAAATGTAAATAAGATCCATAAATCAGACTTAATATTTGAGATTTAAACAGAGTAAGTCATACTTGGAATATAGCCTTAGGTTTTGTGAGGAGTAATTTGAGTAAGCATTCATTAATGTAGGGGAAGTCCAAAAAACTAGATGGATATATTTGTCTGTAGATGGAGTTAAAGGAAAAGTTTTTTTTTTTTCAACCTGGACCTTATTTCTAGGAGTATATACGTGCATTTACTCACCAGAAAAGTTTCTGCATCACTTTGAGTCCTTCGGAAGATATAACTTCATTCACACGTCAGTGTACATCCAGTGATAATGGTGGAGACGGGGCAGCGACTATATAAGACATTATCTGCAGTAAAACTCCTTGATTTTTAAGTAGAATGAAAAAACGAGCGAGTTATATTGTCCCGTGAGTCCAGATTTAGCTTTCCGTTAGGTATCAGGCAGTTCTAGACACTTTTCGGGGCCACGCGTTTACGATGCGCGCTTCCATAGTACAGCTGAGAGGAGCAGCTCGCTGCCCTGATAACAACAAAAACACAATTTGCGAAACTCTGAACTCACGGGACAATAGTACTCATTTGTTCGTTCATTCTACTTTAAGCATTGATGTGTGAAGTTGTTTTGCTGCAGATAATGTCTTATATAGTCGCTGCTCCGTCTCCACCATTATTACTGGATGTACACCGAAGGGTGAATCAAGTTATATCCTCCGAAGGACTCAAAGTGATGCATAAACTTTACCTGTGAGTAAATTTATGTATGAACTCCTAGAAATAAGGTCCAGGTTGAAAAAAAAAAATTATCCTTTAAGTATGATATCTGCACATGAGTCTGAACTCCACAGGTGTGGAAATTTCAAAGGAAAACTAGGGAAGTGGAATTAGAAGGAAATGAGCCCACCCAGCCCTGCAGCTCACTGTTAATTTTTGTTTGACTCTTGCAGCTCCAGGCCAGTGAATCTCCTTTAAATGGCTGGATCAGGTTTCAGTGTGGGAGATGTGCTTTGGTTTTAACAAAGGAAAAGAATATGTTCTGTATATGGTGTAATTATAATTGCACTTAAAAGACAGATTCTGTTAATATGGTCCTCATCAGAGGACACTTTTACTGTAAGACAACTTCACTTTGTACTCATATTCAGAATTGCTCCCTGTCCTCAACACTTCAACAAAAAGAAAAGATGTTATTAAATGCAAATAAATAGCTGTGTCTCTTCTCCAATCAGCTGACACTGATCAACCTACTCTCCCTTATTGACTTCATCAACTTAAAACACAGATATGCCTCTTTAGGAGTTGAGATGCACGGAAAACAGTAACAAATTTGAAGACAATTTAATCTTTGACCCATCAATTTTGATGCTCTTCCTTTTTTTCATTTTAACTCTTCAGTTCCAAACAACTGCACTGTATAATATGGTTTCCAAAACAGTTATTGAAAATATACACTGCCCGGCCCAAAAAAAAAAAAAAGTCGCCAACAAAAAAAAGGTCAAACATTTAACATTTTGTTGGACCGCCTTTAGCTTTGATTACGGCAGCATTCGCTGTGTTTACAGAAGCTTCTGCAATGTCACCAGATTTATTTGCATCCTGTTGCATCAATTTTTCACCAAGATCTTAATGATGATTGTAGAGTCTGACCACAGCACATCCCAAAGATTCTCAATGGGGTTCAGGTCTGGACTCTGTGGTGGCCAATCCATGTGTGAAAATGATGTCTGATGATCCCTGAACCATCTTTCACAATCTGAGCCCGATAAATTCTGGCACGGTCACCTTGGAATATGGCCGTGCCATCAGGAAAGAAACATCCATTGATGGAATAACCGGTCATTCGGTATATTCAGGTATCAGCTGACCTCATTATCTGAGCTCATACTGTTGCTGAACCTGGACCTGAGCAACTGCAGCAACCCCAGATCATCACACTGCCCCCACAGGCTCATACAGTAGGCACTAGGCATGATGCTGCATCACTTCATCTGCCTTTCCGGCCACATTTCTTCCTGGAAGACGATGGTCCACTATCCTTCCAGTTTTTCATAATGCGTTGGACAGTTCTTTACCCAATTTTAGTAGTTTCTGCATCTCTTTAGATGTTTTCTCTGCTTGATGCATGCCAATGATTTGACCCTTCTCAGACAGACTAACATCTTTTCTACGACCACGGGATGTGTCTTTCCACATGGTTGTTTAGGAAATGAGAAGCAAGTCACTGCACCAGTTGGGGTTAAATAACTTGTTGCCAGCTGAAAGATAATCGCCCATGCAGTAATTATCCAATAGGAGGCTCGTACCTATTTGCTTAGTTAAATCCAGGTGGCGACTTTTTTTTTGGCCAGGCAGTGTACATAAGAAAGAAAGCAATGCTCTTGTTGTTGCAGAAGGTGGTTTTGGCATCGTCTTGGTGAACTAAGTGAAGACTCTTAAGACTCTTGCTCTTAAGGATTAATAAATCTTTCAGCATTCTTGGAGCCTCCACAAATTTGCTTGTTATCCTTGGCATGCACACTAGTGCGCACCCATGCCACCATGGATGCTAGCTTTTGACAGATATGCTCATAACATGCTGGACGGCCCAGCCCTCTTTGCATGTGAGGATTCCAAAAGAAATTACCAGTATTAAATCATCAGACCACAGAACAGCTTTCCTATTGGGCTGAGTGTAAATGAGTCCCAGAGAAAGCAGCTATGTTTCTAGTCAAAATCCAGTTTTGCAGCAAAGAACACAGTTTCCAGAAAAGTTCTTCACCTCATGCAGGGATTCTTGTCTGTTTTTAATGCTATGCTCTCCAAGGGCATTAAGATAAAGGCTGCTGTAAGTTTTCATTCTTATCCCCTGCATGCACATATTTTTCCCAGATTGTCAACCTTTTATTGATATTATCCATACCACATGATAAAATCCTCAAACCCTTTTCCTTCGCTAAGTCTGGGTTGTAACAGCAGGTCTCCTCTGAAAAATATCATTCTTGAATTGCAGGATTATTTGTACATACAGCAGTGACCTCCTCCCATTCTTATTTTAAAAAGACGCTGTCTGCCTGAGATGATTTTGTGTGTGTGTAGCCCAACTTTGTCAAGCTGGTGTCAAATTCAGAATGATTACTTTAGGGAGGTATTAATGAAAATATGGGGTCCATACATGAATATCATACAGGATAGTTGAGGGAAGAAGCTATGTTGATGTATTTCCATGTAAACACACTGTCTTAAATGTGACAAAAATATATGTTCAGGGGTGAAGAATATGTGAGTGAAGGAGTTGTGGGAGAGATGGTGATAGTGTGGGAAATGTGCATGTAGATGTATATGATTGTTATTTTGTATTAGCTTGTGTAAATGTCTCTGTAATATTTTTTCTTTTTTTTTTCTTTTGTTTTTTGTCTTTGTTTTGTTTTTTCACAATGGGAATTGCGTTGTTTTACTTTCGTCCATGTCAGTGTTCAGGTTCATGCATGCATGTTCTTTATTGCAAGGTTAAAAAGCAATAAAAAGTTAATTACAAAAGATAAGAATGATTACTTTTTTAAAAAAGGGACAGATGACATGACATGACATAGAATGGGAAAATACTACAATAAATCAGTCCCAGAAGTAAAGTTATCATCTGAAATGCCGTATTTATACATTTTGTAACACAATATCAAACGATTGCTTTCTGTTTGTCAGGTATATTTCTGATACCACTCAAACATCTGTGTGATTTTTCATTCAAATGATTCCTCAAATATGAATGAACATTGGTCAAGTCTCAGTCTGAGAAACATTAAATAGCCGTTTCACGTGTTAAAATTTCAAATTTTTGTTTAAAGTCAAATCCGTGCATCTACACTCAAATCAAATATTTTGTAGGTTTAGTGGACAGATTGTGTGTCAGACATGCTTAGGTTTCTTCTGAAGCACTACAGGTCCACTATCAGACTGAAAGTTATGCATTTTGCTGTTGGAAAACATTGATGTTTGCAAACTCTCTAAACTAAATTACAGAATGTTTGAGGATTCAGAATCAGCATTAAATAAAATAAAAGGAGGAATGAACTGTATGAACTGCGTGTTTTTGGGGGGGGAAAGGCTAAGAAAAGAACTGGAGGGTTTACTCACCCTAAAATGGAAGATCCCTGCATAAGGCTCATTCAGACTCTGGTTTGGTGGCACCACCTTAGCAAAGAGTTTAGGGTGTTGGGTCAGACAGGACAGAGCCGCCAGCAGCCAGCAGTTCCCTAATCGATAAAATGAAACACATAAGGCTGACATAGAGGGATAATTATAGATGATTTGCCACAAGTATGAACACATCTCCAAAGTCTACAGGTAGCTTATTAGTCTTCTGCGGGGTTATTTTGGTCAGGGTTTTCAGTTAACACACACAGTAATAAACACATTCCTCACCAACAGAAAGCATCTGTTTTGTGTTTTTCCTCTGAGGATGAAGCACATCACATTAGTGTCTGAATAAATCATCAAAATAACATCCTGAAAAAAAAAGCTTAAAAGAAACTGACAAAACTCATCTAAAGAAGGATGGGGGAGGAAGAGGAGGAAGAGGTTTTCTGTGATACACAGTATTTGCCTTAAAATGTCACAATTCAGAAATACCAGAGATGAAGAGAATTTGCAGTAAACATAGTTCACCACAAATAGGAAACAGACAGAACAACGCACTTTGGTGGAGTCTCTGTGTTTATAAAGAGGGGGCTGGATGGGTTGAGGACCCCCAGCATGTTTGTGGCCAGGGGGTACAGTGCAGAGAGACTTCTTTTTCTGCCATGTGCATTTTAAGTCTGGGCCCTGGGGCTATGTGCAGTTCTGCAGTAATTTTACTGTATTCAAAAATGGGAACCAGCTGAACTATGTGGACTGTTTCAGCTTTTATTTATTCATTTATTCTTTGTGGCTTTAAATCTGCCAGATGCTGTGCAAGGCTAAATTATAAGACAGTTAAGCGTGTTGTAACCTAATTTCAACACTTTATGTATCTGTGATCCTTTGGGGGCACTGATGAAGTCAGGAGAATTCGACATTTTTTGTGTTGTACTCACCTAGTTGGCCTTGACAGATATCAGTGGTCCCAGTCGTGCCCTCTACAAACACAGCATTCTTACTGATTTCCTTCAGGAATAGAGTAAGAAGAGAACAATGTGAATTTTTAAAGAGAGAGTCCTTATTAATTTTTAGGGCTGAGTTCTTGGAGATTTGTGCATAAGAATGAATAATTGAGTGGTCTGGAACAAGATTATTTTGAATAACCACATAAATCAATTGTAAGACATTAATTGGAGATAGTGGAAAACTTGCTGAGTTTATTTCCCCTTATTGCTGGCTAGACGTACACCTGACTGACTCAATAATATCTTGCACACTGTTGGCAGAGTTAATAGAGACAAAGTTGTAAATACTGTATACTAGCAAACACATTACAATCAAATATTCCCACCTAAAGGGGTACACTTTCATTTAAATCGAATTTGTATAATGGGTTATTTTGATATGATAATTATAATCACATCCCCGTAGTAAAGATTCATCCCATTAAAACATCTGCAAAACACTTAACGTGGTTGCACGTGGGCAGCTGTGATGAAGTCCGCACCTTCGGTCGCTTCCATTTAATTGCCTTTTCTGGATCCGGGTCTTCGGGCATGCCGATGGACGTCTGGTCAGCCAGGAAGATTGGATCAGAAAACAGCACATCAGACTGCAAACACTCATCCAAAAGAGGTTTGAAGTCCTGGTCCCGAAATTTAATTGGGTTTTCGATGGAGCCCAGAGGTGCTGTCTTGTCAGGAGCCATACCGCCAAATCATGCACAGAGAAACACTTAATCAGATGCAACATGTGAGGCGCCGGCGTTTAAATACAGTGAGAAGTGCACACCCACCAGATCCAAGCAGGCCCACTGGGGCGCCTCCCAGCAAAGGCATGCAGAGCGCCGTGGGGCACCGAGAGCTGGAGTCCGAGTAATAACACGGTGCAAACAGCAGCTTTGATCTTCCAAATTTATCGTCCATTTGCAAGAAAAAGCAGAAGGACATACTGGCGGTTTACAACCTTTTGAGCCAAGAGAAAATTTTCTTTGATTTTTTGTGATGCTCTTGATCTTTATTGCACATTTATCACTGATTTCTGTTCCTATTGCATTTCGTTAAACTGAAATTTTGTTTAATCATTATTTTCTAAGATATGAATTAAGTTAGACTTTGACTGTGTATAGGCTACTTTTTAAAAGTCTATCAAACATTTATCCCTGTACAAACTTAATGTTTTAGAATATTTGGGAAAAGAAAATTTGTAAATCCTTGCAATTTTCAAGAATATATTCCTTCATACGTTTGACCTAAAACAGTTAAAACAAACAAACAAAAAAACATAGGTCTAAAGAATTTAGAAATTCCCATGGAAGCAATATTCAAAGTTTGTTGATCATTTATTTATTGGAGAATGGTTCACTTGCTTATTACATACTGGGAATGCAGAATTATTAGGCAAATGAGTATTTTGACCACATCATCCTCTTTATGCATGTTGTCTTACTCTAAGCTGTATGGGCCGAGAGCCTACTACCAATTAAGCATATCAGGTGATGTGCATCTCTGTAATGAGAAGGGGTGTGCTCTAATGACATCAACACCCTATATCAGGTTTATTAGGCAAACATCATTATTAGGTAACTTCCTTTCCTTGGGCAAAATGGGTCAGAAGAGAGACTTGACAGGCTCAGAAAAGTCAAAAATAGTGAGATATCTTGCAGAGGGATGCAGCGTGATCATTGAGCAATCAAGCGTTTCATTCAAAATAGTCAACAGGGTCGCAAGAAACGTGGAAAAACCAAGGCGCAAAATAACTTCGCATGAACTGAGAAAAGTCAAGCGTGCAACTGCCAAGATGCCACTTGCCAGCAGTTTTGCCATATTTCAGAGCTGCAACATCACTGGAGTGCCCAAAAGCACAAGGTGTGCAATCCTCAGAGACAAGACCAAGGTAAGAGAGGCTGAAAAACGACCACCACTGAACAAGACACACAAACTGAAATGTCAAGACTGGGCCAAGAAATATCTCAAGACTGATTTTTCTAAGCTTTTATGGACTGATGAAAAGAGAGTGAGTCTTGATGGGCCCGTGGCTGGGCCCGTGGCTGGATCGGTAAAGGGCAGAGAGCTCCAGTCCAACTCAGACACCAGCAAGGTGGAGGTGGGGTACTGGTATGGGCTGGTATCATCAAAGATGAGCTTGTGGGGCCTTTTTTGGGTTGAAGATGGAGTCAAGCTCAACTCCCAGTCCTACTGCCAGTTTCTGGAAGACACCTTCTTCAAGCAGCGGTACAGGTACAGGAAGAAGTCCACATCCTTCAAGAAAAACATGATTTTCATGCAGGACAATGCTCCATCACACGCATCCAAGTACTCCACAGCGTGGCTGCAAGAAAGGGTCTAAAAGAAGAAAAACTAATGACATGGCCTCCTTGTTCACCTGATCTGAACCCCATAGAGAACCTGTGGTCCCTCATCAAATGTGAGATTTACAAGGGAAGGAAACAGTACACCTCTCTGAACAGTGTCTGGGAGGCTGTGGTTGCTGCTGCACGCAATGTTGATCGTGAACAGATCAAAAAACAGACAGGATCCATGGATGGCAGCTTTTGATATCCTTGCAAAGAAAGGTGGCTATATTGGTCACTGATTTGTTTTTGTTTTGTTTTTGAATGTCAGACATGTATATTTGTGAATGTTGAGCTGTTATATTGGTTTCCCTGGTGAGAATAAATAGTTGAAATGGGTATATATTTGTTTATTGTTAAGTTGCCTAATAATTCTGTTTGCCTAATGCACCTAATACAGGGTTTTGATGTCATTAGACACCAGCCCTTCTCATTACAGAGATGCACATCACCTGATGAGCTTAATTGGTAGACAACATGCATAAAGAGGATGATGTGGTCAAAATACTCACTTGCCTAATAATTCTGCACTCCCTGTAATGGAAAAAGCAAGTGATCCTCTAGAATTAACATGATGTGAAATTAAAGTAGCTGAAGAAGCTTAATTATAAGTGGTTTGAATGCCTCTAATTAACAGACATGGGAGTGGTTCTCTACAAAAATCTTTATAATCTTTGGGGTCACAAAGAAACCCATGTTAACTTGACTACTCCCCCCTCCTTTTTTTTTTTTTTTTTTACATTAATTAAAGTGCATGAACTCATCATAAAGTAAATACTGAGCAAAAGTGGTTTGCATCATACAGCTGCAAGGAGAAAGCCACTTCTTTCGTGTGTAATTTGCTGGATCACAAAGCTGCAAAAATATGAAACTAATCTATGTAACATGGTGGTGGCAGGATCACAGTTTGGGTTTATTTTTTAAAATCGTTACCAGTTTTCTGTAATTGGTAGAATGACACCAGCAGAGAAAAATATCAGAACATATGTCAGTGAAAGACAAAATGAGTAATGCAGAAAGACAACAGAAAAAGACATTCAACCAAACAAACATTGAATTGCTTTTCTTTCTTTTTTCTTTTTCACTGTTCAGGTCAGTCGGCTGATCTTAATCTAACAGAGATGTCATGCAAGGATGTGAAGTAAGCTGCTTGTAAGAGGAAACCCACAAACAGCTCAGAGCTGAAGCTGACGTACAAGACTGATCAGCTAGATGCATGCTGAAGATATATCAGATACACTTATTGGCAACCATTCTCAATAGAAAAATGATCAAATATAATATTGTGTTCTTATTTGTTTAATTTGGTTATTTTTACACACTTTGTTGACTTATGTGTGAAAATAGGATGTTTTATGATACACCTATCCAGAAATAAAGAAAATTCACAGGAACTTTCACATATTCAAACAGTACTGAAAGTGTTTCTGAAAAGATGGATGGAAACCTGATAAAGAAATATTTAAAGAGTAACATCTTAACTTTTTTTATTTGCCATAGATCAATATACGGACTACTTTTAAGACATTGCAGACGATGTTTTAATGAGATAACAGGCTTTATGCATACTACTGCCTGAACTTAAGGCAGCTCCATTGTTTCCTGTCTTTCATTACAGAGCAGAGCAGACTCTACTTCTTAAGGAAACTGAGATCATTCAGTGTCTGCACCAAGATGTTGCAGACCTTCTACAAGTCTGTTGTGGAAAGTACAATCAGCTTTGCAGCATCTGCTGGGGCAGCAGCATCAGAATCAGAGACTTGAAGAAACTAAATAAGCTGATCAAGAAAGCTGGTTCTGTGCTGGGAATAACTCTGGAGCCGCTGGAGCTGATCGTTCAGAAAAGAATGCTGCACAAGCTGATGAAGATAATGGAGGATTTTTCCCATCCTCTCCACAACACGGTGAAGAATCAACAGAGTGTGTTCATTGGGAGGCTGCGTCAGATTCGCTGTAGAACGGAAAGATACAGAAATCCATTCCTGCCAGCAGCCATCACCCTAAAGAACAAAACTGACTGACTTATTATTGTTATATTATTTCATATAAATGTTATATTGTTAAAAACAAAACAAAACAAAACAAAAAAGAATGACAGAAAGAAAAGAAAAAAAGGAGTGAGCTTTTTACAATGTTGAATTTCCCTTCTGGGACGAATGAAGTATTTTTCATTTCATTTCAGTCATTACTGGACAAGCTTATTAATCCAGATGTACCTGACTTTAGTAACCACGGTGACAATGGCCAGACACACCTGGATTAATCAGTTTGTCCAATAATGAAAGACAGGAAACAAAGGAGCTGACTTAAGTTCAGGTAGTGGAGCGGTGCATAGAGCCCATTGCTGCTGAAGTGCAGCTCACAGGAAATACTGCTCAGTTCTTTAGAGTCAACACTAGGTGGCATTCTACACCACCTAAAGGATTACTACATGCTCTTATTCTACATGATCCATTTAATTTGTTATGACTACTGATTTTCTCTTGAAAATATGACTGAATAGACTTTTAAAAAAAATGTACTCTTGCTTTGAATTGGAGCTGACAAATTGTGACATTCATCATAAACATCACCTTCAAGCAAAATTACATTTGATATTTATTAGTGTTGTAAGGTATTTTGTTGACATATGGCAAACCATGTAGAGATAAATGAGTGATCATCAGTCATTTAAAAACTGTTTACTCTCTATAAGGACATTAAGGTTTGTTTTGGGTTGTTCTTTGTTTGTTTGCTTGCTTGCTTTTTTCTACATAATTACTCCTGTTAGATTGTAATAAAGCTACTTTGCAATTTGTCGTAAAAGTACATAAACCGCACCATTTAGGGGTGTATTATTGTTTATGAATCACGTACTCATATTTTATCGATCCCTTACACATTTTAGTCATCAGGTTGTGAAAATGTCTTCTATTGTACAGACAACTTTCAAACAAGATCACCATGAAATGTAAAAGCTGATAATATTTACATTTATAATCAAACTGTTGACTGTCCTTATGGCAAAGTGGGACTTGTTGGGATAATAAACCTTTAATAGAGCTATTAGTCACAACTTGTTAACACTTTATGAGGGTTGTTATGTTTTAAAGTGGTACCCTGGTAATCTCTTAAATACATAAATACTTTTAATTAGAAACTGACAGAGTGAAATCATATACACTTAGAAAAATCCAGTATTTAAAGACAATTGCATCTTTCCACAACTTCCTTTATCTTTAATTTGAGGCCATGTTTTAAAATGCTAAGTTGAAACAAAATCTTGAGACAGTTTTCTGAACTAATTGACTATTTCTTTGAGCTTTTAGCTTTGTAAAATTTTAGGAAATGTTGCTTTGGCCTCCTTGTGTGCAGAGAGCTTGTGAACTTCATGGATGCAAAACATATAAGCTTGATTAGAATCACCCTCATCTCCCTCTTTAAGTTTACGACCCCTCTCCAGTAAACTCTTGTACTCTTTAAGCGTCTCAAGCCATCCCTCCATCACACGCTTGATTACACCAAAAACGTGAGACTGACCTGGACTAAATAAACAAGAAGAATAGCGACACAGATCCGCCTAATGGTCACCGTTTAACTCCATTCATGTGCTCTCCATTATGTTGATATGGTCTTTGAGGACAGGATTATGGGAAGCCTCAGTGACAAAGGTCAGAGGGCCGAGCAGACACTCCCACACCTCCATGACCTGCTCTGATCCCACGACCCCGGCACCAGCGGCCTCGCCGACCCCACTCACCCTCCCTGCTGGTTAACCGGCTTTGTCCCGGTTCGTTTTCTGCCGCATCACTCACACACCGCACAGCAGGAAGAAGGGTCAGAGATGGAGAGGGCTACCTTATCATCCCTCTGTTACACTCAAATCACCACAAGAGACAAATATAGTGAAAAAAAAATCTTAGTCATTTTGATGTTTTTATAAAAAACTATTTTATAGGGTTTTTACTATTTTGAGTTGTGTGTTTTTCTGTTTATACTTTGAACGACACATTTCCAGAGGCATTACATCTGAGGGCAAATAATCTCTATATTTTTTGTCCATCACTTTTCAAGTGAAATTATGATTGCATATCAAATCAGTTTCCACAGAATAGGTTCTTCTTACATTCTTACATGTCCCCTGCATGTCCCCTGCACTTTTTCAAAAAGCCGTTTTGATCCCCTGCACTTTTTTTTACTGTCCGAAACTGTTTTTTTTTTTCTGAGCCGTCTTTAAACGCACCATGTGTGCACGCATACTAGCGCCGGTAGGTGCATGTGGAGCACAGACGGGAGAGCAGAGGCTGCTGAACGGTGTGTAACAGGAAAGTTAAGCAAACCAGTCAGAGCAGCAAAAAAAACTTCACAGTTTTTTCCCCTAAACAAACCGTGTAAGTAGAAGCTGTTCCATGCAGACAATGTTAGCTAGATAATGACTAGTTAACACGGACCAATACGTCATGTTAAGCTAGTTCAAAAGAACACTTTGTTGTTGTTACCTACATCCCTTGCTATTTAGTTCATGCTAGGAATAAGCCAATCCTCCTTCATTTCTGAAAAGGACTTGTGCTCCTTAATGCTTCCTTAAAATTAAAATAAATCTTTGACACATTATATGGAGCCGATCAGGCCTTGACCCACTGCTGATAAATATAATGTAAGGAAAAATAATATACAAACAGAATTTTATACATCCAAACTTATAACTGTGAAACTACATATTTATTCCTCTATATCTTAGAAATTTGTGATTCGTTGCACCCCAAATTGTCCAACTGTTCATGTCATGCCTGAATATATTATTGTCAGGTGAGAGATAGTCGGGATGCAGGAGGAAGGACAGTAGGAAAAGCTGAAGGAGGTGGAGGAGAAAAGGCCGGAGGCTCACAGGTGAGGTTGAAAGAATAAACATTAGTCATGAGATGAAGCATTGTGACAAATGTTAGGTGATTATCTGGATCACAGTTTTCGAAGTTCAAACACCTGCATCGACAGTCATCCTCAAAATTATTCATACCCTCCAACTAAAGAAGAATCTAAATCGACAATAGTAATTCAAATTACAAGAAACTAAAGAAACTAATAATAAATAAAAATGTACTAAATTATATTTTAGTGAAATAATTTTTTAAAATTGTAGTTGAAAATTATTTTTTTAAAAACAAAGAAAACCCATGAAATGAGGTCCAACATACCTGTCAACAGGTGCAGAAGTATTTTGAACATTACAGAAAACACCTGATTGCAGTGATTGCCTCAAAGTGTTGCTCAACAAAGTTTTAGTTCAGTAGCCCCATCGTGCTTGTTTACTTATTTTATTTTTTGTGTGTTTGTCTTTAATATTTCTTTCAAACCACAATTCAAAATCAATGTCATGGTTTTCATTGAATTTCTGTTTATGACTTTTGTCAATTTCAACTTATTTTACTGACAACTGCCCCCCTCCCCCCTTCTTTAATATCAGGGTATGAATAATTTTAAGGACGACTGCACATATTTTGTCAGATGAAAGAAGCGAACAGGCCAGGTGCAGTGTTTTATTGAGGTTGGTGTACTAAAAAGTCTGCAAACATGTGAATGTGTTATTTTACTGGTAAGAAATCGTAGTGAGCGACTAGCAGTGAGTTCATGAGCTGGTCAGGAACTCACAGTGGGGAAGGACAAGAACTAGTTTAATTGGCAGTATTTTTGTCATTATTGTAATTACTGAAATTAGAAGTTTCTCATAAATATTCCACCTTTTGTTATGTTTATCCTAACTAGTTTGGCTGCTGCCAGGTTTATTAATAATACTTGTGTCCCCCCCCCCACCTTTGAAATCAAAATTTTGTCTTTGGTTCACGGGAAAGGTGCCATAATGTGTCTGGGACAGTTTTGTTTTTTTGATTATTATTTCCAACCACAATTCAAAAGCAACATTTTTTTTGCCAACTCTTTTCTGACAGTGCCAGACAGTTTCTTCTGCTATCACTTTTGTTAGATGTTGTTCATTGTGTTGAACAACTGAAGTCTGAAGAAACAAGACATATTGACAATCCAGCAATTTATTCATTAACAATTGGGGGCCTTAGAGCCATGTTGAGGAGCCATACACAGCCACAACAGCCTGGCACTTCCTCCTCATACTGGTCACCAGCTTGGTCACACACTGTTGTGGGATGGCATCACATTCTTCAATTAGCATTTATTCCAAGTCATCAAGTGTGGTTATACTGGTCACTGTGGAATGAACAGCATGCCCAAGCTGATCCCACAAGTGCTCACTGGGGTTGAGGTCAGGACTGCAGGCAAGCCATTCCACCCTCTCCACTCCCAAATTTTGAAGGTATGACAAAACCCGCTCTGTGAGGATGAGCATTGTTATTTTGGAAGACAGAGTTTGGTCGTAGTCTGTGGAGATATAGGATTATCACTGGTTGCAGAATCTCATCTGCATATCTCTTTGCATTGAGATTGGCCCCAATTTTCCAGAGAAACACGCCAAGCGGTACCATCACACTGCCAGGCAACATAAGCTGTTATGCCTTCAGTGCAGCAGTCAGTAGGGTCCTGTTTTAAGATCTAATGTTCTCTTTTGTTTTTCATTTTAAATCATGGTTTTTATTCTTTTACTTTTTTTTTTTACTCTTCTGTAATGCTTTTAATGTTTAATGTAAAGCACTTTGGCTTGTCTTGTACATGGAATGTGCTAGTAAATTAACTTGCTTTGCCTCTGTGTTGTTGCCACATCCACAATCCTGACTGAGCACTGTAGCATGCTCACAGGTGTTGCTAATTAGGCACCAGTCAGGTACTTGATTAACAGCACCTGGGGTATCAATAGCTCGAAACAAGTCAACAGCAAAATAAGCTGTTTGGCATCGGCAGAGAATATTTAGCAAGTTTTTTGTGGGTACAAACTGCTTATCCCACTAACACACTAAAGACTTTCCAACAGTTTAAGATTTATTCCCATAAAGCATAACAAAGAAATAACTGACCAAACACAAATGTTCTAATTTTTTCCAGTTGATATGTATCTCTATTGTGGTTGTGGACTACACTGACATGAAGATGGACATGGTCATCCAATTGCTTCTTATCTGAGCGAGAAAGAAATAAAGAAATGTAGAAAAAAGAGCCTATAAAAATACATTTTTCAGACAGATTCAAAACTTTTGAGACATCTGAGCAAACCTCAAGCTAATAACATATTTTGTTCCAACTAAGCAGAATCACAAAAATTATGCAGAGAAGAAAGGGCTCAAATTAAGTGCAGGAACCACCAGTGACACCATTGTCCAGAAATAAAGCTGCCTGGATCATTCAGAACTACCAGGGGTCAGGTGCATTGCCACATGGTCACTGAGTAAGTCACAAACCGAAGCTTTAAGAGTGGGACAAGAAGCACCTGAAGACAAAGGTCTCAAAGACTATGGTCAGATGAAAAGAGAGATAGCTTTGACAACCAGATGGATGAACCTGTGCTGGATACCTAATGGACACAGGGCAACACCGTCAGGTCAGGCACCAGAGGGGTGGAGGAGGTATAATTATGTGTTGCTATAATGAAGGTTGAGCAAGTTTTCAGACTTTTTCCAGTTGAAGATGGACTGAAAATCTCAGAAACCTGGCTTCAGTTTCTCAAAGATACTTCCTTAAAAAAAAAAGCATCCTGTATCTTGAAGGCCTCTTCTACCACAGCCCATTAATCTGAGTGTAATTTTTAAGAAACATAAAAGTCCATCAAAACATACACAAGAGTAATAAGCAACTTTTATCCCAAAGCCACAACACTATGTGACTAATTCTGTATAATTTCTGTTTCTTAATACATTGATATTTTTTGTCTGCTGATGTAACTCATCCTACCGCAGCAGAATGTATGTTTTTATTTATTTATTTTATTTTCAAGTCATGTATCCACAGACATTCATGTGGGCAGAATTTATAAGGTTGTATGTGAATAATCAATAAGGCCATAATCTTTATAGTGGAACATGTTCCATCACATGCATCCAGTATCACTTTCACTCGTTCTTGCTTTGAAACCTTGTGATTCTCCAAGTTTGACATTAGAAGATGTATACACAGAAAGCATTACTTCATACAAACTTTGTGGTACATGGTTTAAAGTAAAGCCAACTTTTAAAAACCATGTGGCAGTCTTCAATCTCATCAAGTAGTCAAAGCCTTAAGTTTTTTAAAGATCTGCTTTCCCTTTACAGCCACAAAGGAATTTGCCCAAAGTTCCTCTTTGTGCTACATATTAAGGATGTTATTTACAGCATATACATGCATCTTTACCCTTTCTTTAAGTGAATTCTGTATCATGCCACATTATGTTTTGTTACAAATGCAGATTCACACACTCACCATTGCACCTTGTATGATTCTTAAGGATAGTCTTCTCTAAACCAGAGAAAAAACATGCAAACACTGCTACTTATTGTAAAGGTATTAGGGTGCAATAATGTACTTACTTTTCCAGTCTTCTGCCTTATCATGCTAGTCATAAAATTACCAGAACGTAACTATCATTATTACTACAAATGTTTCTAGGTTGCAGGCAGAGCTTAATAAAAGTTTCTCCTTCTATGCTCCTTATGCATAGGTGGAGCTTCATAACGTAAACGGCTTACTGGCACATTCACCTATGAACTGTCAAAGGTCTTTTGAAAACTGCTCTGTGAAAAACCCAATACTGTTTTTTCAACTTATAAGTGAAAGAGAATTTTTTTTACACTTCCACTTAAACGTACACATTTTATATCGTATAATAATTTTGTTATATTGTTTATTACACCAAGGTGTCTAATGTTTCAATAGAACGTAGTGGACAGATAAATAAATGGCTGGCTAGCTAGCTGAAGTATCAGCAATGACTATTCTTTTCCTTGGCTAATCTATGTCTCAGATATTTTGTGGATCTCTAATGTGACAATTACAGTGAACGTAAAAGATACATGTACACCTCTTTGAACAGCACTGGAAGGCTGTGGTTACTGCTTCAAAAAATATGGTTACAGTGTGATGAAGAAATGGATGACAACTCCAATGGATGAAAGGCTTTAGCATGAAAACTTGTATTATTTGTTACACTTGTTCTAAAAATTGAAAAAAAAAAAAAAAAAATATTTTATATAGGGGGAAATTAGTATTAAAAACACATTTTTTTTTTTTTTTTTTTTAAAAAAAAAAAAAAAAAGTAGTTTTTAGGGGGGGGGGAAAAAAATTTCTTTCTATTAAGAACATCAAATAATTAATTGGGGGGGGGGGGAATATAAGGAAAATTAACGTAAGAAACAAGAAAATTATTTTTTTTTTTTAAATTTTACTAAGAGAAATAATTAATTAAGAAAAAAATAAAATATAAATAAAATAAAAAAAAAAATTAAAAAAAGTGATAAAAAATTTTTCAAGGTTAATTAAGATTTATCTCTTCCACTCCAGTAAAAGAAACTATTTTTTCTTTAAAAAAATCATTTTATGAAAATAAAATATAATAAACAATTACAAACAATTTTTAATCTTCACACAAAAAAAAAACAAAAAAAAAAAAAAAGAAAAAAAATAGAAAAGAAGAAAGGAGGAGAGAAAAAGGAGGGGAGAAAAACGGTAAAAAAATTCTTAAAACAAAAATTGTTAAAAGAATGGGGGAAAAAGGGGGAGGGGATAAAAGAAAGAGGAAGAAAAAAAAAAAAAAAAAAAAAAAAAAAAAGAAAAACAAAAAAATGAGAAAAGGTGTGAAGAGGAGGGTTGTCCTAAAAAAAAGAAGGGTAATGCAAAAAGATAGTAGGGGTGGGAAGAGTTCTGTGAAAGAATAGGAAAGATATAATGATAGTAAGTTGTAAGGAAAAGGAGAAAAGGAAAAAGAGTGTGAAAAAGGAGGGATGATGTGTAAAGAAGGTGGAAGAGCTGGAATTGTTTAAGGAGTGGACTGGGATGAATTTTGCGAGGGTCAGGTAAGTGGGAAGTAGGAAGAGGGGGGGGGGGGGAGAGAGTTAAGTAGGGGGGGGAAGAGGGGGGGAGAGGGGGAAGAGGAGGGGGGGGAAAGGGGGGGGGGAAGGAGGGGAGAAGGAGGGGGGAAGTGGGGTGGGGGGTGAAATCTAGAGAAGTTTTGCCCCCTCTACCAACCTCGTGATTCTTCCCTCCACCAAACTCCTGTACTTCTCCTTCCCGACCTACTCTCCTTTGTTCTGGTGGTTCTCCTACCTTTCTTGTGTATACTTGTTTCTGAGTTTTTTTTGTTTGTGTGTTAAAGAACTTCCTCTTTAGAAGGTACAGTTGTAACTAGGGTTGAAAGATAGAGGATTCAAGAAAATAAGATGGATACGACGGGAAAAGCTCGAGAGCCGGAAGGGATAACCAGAGATAATGAGAGAGGGAGGGGAGGTGGAGAAAGAAGAAGAAGAAAACTAGAGGGGAGGAAAAAATATATAAAAGAAAAAGGGGGAAAAAGGAGAGGAGAAGAAGAGAGGGGAGAGAAAAAGGAAGCGAGGAAAGCGAAAAAACAAAAAGAAGATCAAAAAGAGCAACAAGGGGCCCGAGAACCCCCACCGTCCCTCCACAAATGAAGAAGTGATTTGGGTTATTATAAGTTTTCCTTCTAGCTCTTCGTAATATAATTTGCTGTCCCCTGCGTATGACAAATCTTACTTTTCCTTAGTCAAACATTCAAGTTTGAGATATAGCTTGTTCAACAATAAATTTAATCCCAGAGGCTTACTTGCTACAGTAATTTTACTCATAGTGTTTATATATTCTCTGTAAAGTCAACTGAGACAAGCAATGTCTCTGTAGACATTGAGAAAACAAGCACATCTGCATCTAAGTCAACTTAGCAACCCTCAGCTGCACTGATAAACTGCAGCAAGCAAATAAAACACAAGACAAAGAAACTATGGAGAAGATACAGGGAACATAACGACTCAGAACTGTGCTGGTGGTGGACAATTGGTTCATGCAGCTAGGTGTTGTAGTTCACCTGCCCTCAGGCTTTCACCTGTCACAGGACTGAACTCTGCGTCCTAACCTTACCATGTTCCCTATCAAGGCTGCACCTCTGACCCCAGCGCTCAGCATAGTGTGTGTGTAGGAAAGGAGTGGGTTGTAACATGATGTATGGTCAAAATCCAGTTTTTCCAGCATTTATGAACAGACCCCTGGGCTGGTTTAGGAACAAAACCGGCCCAGCTGAATGTGTGTTTGGATTTGTGTGTACCTGTGTGATCACCTGAGCAACTCTGTGCATCTCTGTCACGTTCACAAGGAAGGTCACCAGGTGCACGATCAGTGTAGCATGCATGCATTTATGAAAGACACAGAAAGAACAGCCATTTAAAGAGCAGTTTATCAGAGAGCCTTTGAGTACCTCGTCTATTTGTTCATCTTAAGGTTGCCTGTTGATTTACTCTTGAAACACAACAAATGTAAAAAGTGAAGAATTTTTTTTTTTTAAGAATACCTAAATTTAAAAATAAACCTCTTTAGCTACACCTTGTCAGTTTTTTCCCCATATCTTATCACACCATCATATAAAGATGTGCCATATCATGCTCTATACTCACATCAGTGTATCATATCTTATTGGACTTGATCAAACTGCATTTTGTGCATATGCAAGCCTGTTGTGTAAAGTTGTAGGAGCAGTTGTAGTTGTGATTTGTGTTGCTGCAGCCTGGAACAGCTGCAATGTCTGGTTTAGTTTCTGTTGCTAATTTCGTTGGTTGCAGGTGTTGCTCTACCTGTTATGTTTGGTTCAGTTGCAAATGTTGTAGGAATAACTGTCATGGTTAGTTGCAGGGGGTTCTGGGATTGTAGTGTTACTGTATAAAATTACTGCAGTACAAACACCTATTTCACAGTCCAGCCTCCATGACGTGAACGCTTGCCCCCACAGAGTAGGGTTTATATCACAAATTACCTTCAGAATTTGGGAGCTGAGAGGATGGAAATTGCTTGCGTGTCTGACTTCAATCCCATCAAACACTTTTGGGATCAGCTTTTTATGTGAGAGTGATCGATGCAATTACTTTGGCTGACTTGTGACAGTTTTTTTTTTTAAGCGACGCAACCCACATTCTCACATCTGCTGGTCATCGTACAAATATATTTTCCTTTCTTTCTTAAGTTTAAATAATTGTTCAATGTAAAACCTTTATTTCTAATATATCAAAGACAACCTTATTAGAGCTGATAAAATGGAGCTCATGACCTTAGCTTTGTTTATGTTAGTCTTTAGAGTTTATTTCTATGATCATTATCTAACAAAAGCTTCTCTCTGCAACAATATTTCAATAACAGAAATCAGGTAACTTCCTCCTCTTTTGTTTTTACACTACTGTTGCCTGCCGCAGTTAACAGCAGCACTACCTCAAACTCTGAACAAATTGAAGTGACCTCGGACCTCATCCTTGTCTTTCTTTGGTCTCGTTATTCTGGCCTGAATAGCACTGGATTGACGCATAACTGCCAGGGACCCTGCTGCCTCTCACCTTGTCCTCCCACACTGCTAGAGGTGGGAAGGGTGGGAAGGAGGAGAAATGTAGTGGGTGTAATTCCAGGATTCAGATTTCACTCTGCGGTTGTTGTGGGAGGAGGGACGACTGGGGAAAGGTGGGAATTGTGGGAAATGTGCAAAGATAAAGAGCAGACAGGGAGTCCTGCGGTTCGTTTGACCACTAGCGAATGCATCTTTCTCTTTCTTATCCCCACCTCTGTCGACTGTTGATGATTTAATCCCAAGCCTTTGCCTCCTCCTTAGCTATTCAGAGGAGGCGGAAGACAACAGGGCAAGGTTTGCAAGGATGATTGGAGGCTTCGCACAGTATACCACAAGAAATGTAATTAAAAACCCAGTTAATTGGCTTTTACATGATAAAGCACCATCCTCTCATACATAAGTGAGAGCCTCTCATAGCCACAGGCCTGCCCTATAGCAAAGCAAACATACAGCTCATGCATTCTCTTTGTTGTTGAATTTTCAGAGCTAATCATCTTAAATTTAATCTGAATTTGTGGCTGTGCCAGAAAACAGCATTTAATGTCTGCAAAGTGCTTGAAAAAGAAAAGGAAGATGGTTTAGTCAACGATCACTTTTTGGTATGAAACAGATGCAGGTGATTGCAGAGCCTGATCTCATTGGAGGTTCTCACATATAGTCAGGTCCATAAATATTGGGACATCAGCACAATTCTCATCTTTTGGGCTCCATACACCACCATGCAAATCTAAAATTACAATCTAAAATTAAACAAACAAGACATGCTTTACAGTAACTGCAGACTTTCAGCTTTAATTTGAGGGTTTTCAAATCCAAATCAGATGAACGGTAAAGGAATCACACCAGTTTCTATACGTGCCTTCCACCTTTTAAGGGACCTAAAGTAATGGGACAACAGATTTAATGGATAGTCCATGGACAGGTATGGGCTATTCCGTCATTGTGTTATCATAAATCAAGCAGGTGAAATGTCTGGAGTTGTCTCCAGATGTGAAATTTGCATGTGGAATCTCTTGCTGTCAACTCTCAATATTAAATCTAAAGAGCTGTCACTATTGGTGAAGCGAGCCATCGTTAGTCAGAAAAATCTAAACAAATGCCATCAGAAAGATAGCAACAACATTAGGTGTAACCAAATCAACTCTGGAAAATTCTTTAAAAAAGAATGCACCTGTGAGGTCAGCAACACCAAAAGACCTGGAAGACCACAGTGGTGTTGGATGTCAGACAAATTCTGTTCTTGGTGAAGAAAAACACCTTCAGTTGGCCAGATCAAGAGCACTCTCCCGGAGGTCGCGCAGCATAGTGGGACACATACCTCAACAATCAAGAGAAGACTTCACCAGAGTGAAGAAACATACAGATCTGGGCATGAAAAAGTTCCCCTTTCAGCCGACTCCGCCCTTGCCAGCCACTTACCAGCGACTTGTCTGTTAATTTAATCGCACAGAGAAACGCATGTGTGCCCAGGGGAAACGATTTCAGAGCATAAATAATTGCCCGGAACAAGGATGTTTCCACACGCCAAGTTTGGACACCATGGGTGATGAGGTATTTGCGGGACAAATCGTTCAGCCAGTGATAGTGCAGTAATAGTGCACTATCACTGCACCACTTCTGGCAGAAAAAGGAGGAACTTTTTCATGCCCAGATCTGTGGAGGGTTCACCACAAGATTTAAACCACTGATAAGCCTCAAAAACAGGAAGATCGGATTAGAATTTGCCAAACAGCATCTAAAGAAAGCCTTTGCAGTTCTGGAACTCCATCCCATGGACAGATTGTACAAAGATCAACTTTTACTAGAGTGATGGTAAAAGGAGAGTATGGAGGAGGAAAGGAACTCCATATGATCCAAAACTTGCCACCTCATCAGTGCATGGTGGTGGTGTCATGGCGTGAGCATGTATGGCTAAAAGTGGAACTTGCATTTATTGATGATGTCACGGCTGAAAAAGCAGCAGCATGAATTCTGAAGTATTTCGGAGAATGTTATCTGCTCATATTCAGTCAAATGCTTCAGAACTCATTGGACACCACCTCACAGTGCAGACGGACAATGACCGGAAGCATTCTGCAAAAGCAACCAAAGAGTTTTGGGTTTTTTTTTTTTTTTAACACAAATAAGTGGAATGTTATGCAGTGGCTAAGTCAGTCACCTGTCCTGAATTAGACTGAGCATGAATTTCATTTGATAAAGACAAAACTTAAGGGAAAATGCCCCAAGAGCAAGCAGGGACTGAAGACAGTTGCATTTGTAGCCTGGCAGAGCATCACCAGGGATGAAACCCAATATCTGGTGATGCCTATGAATTTTAGACTAAAGACTGCAATGGACTACAAAGGATTTGTAACCAAGTATTAACAAGTAATTGTTTGATTTATGATTTAGTATGACCCATTACTTTACCTGAGAAAGTTGGAGGCACATATAGAAAATGTTGTAATTCCTACACCAATCATCTGATTTGGATGTAAAAGCCCTCAAATTTTAAAGCTGAAAGTCTGCTGTTAAAGAACATCTTGTTTGTATTATTTCAAATCCATTGTGGTGGTGCACGAAGCCCAAAAGATGAGTACTGTGTTAAACAGCATTGGATGATTATTTCTGAGTCAGTCCTGAAGGTAATATGAGTCCTCAACAGAAGCTTCAGATGCAACTGAAGATAAATCTTTATTTTCTTGGTTAAGCTTTTTCTTTATCTAAATTATAACTTCTATTCTTGCTGATGAAATTCAGAATAGCCACAAATGTGCACCATCTTCGTACAAGAATAAACTGAACACTGATCTGTCTCTGACTATTTGCCTCTGCAATCTGGTTGAATATATTCATGCTCAAACTTCATATCATGAAGGTAAGAGGTGTATCATTTGACAGCTAAACTCCCTCCTATTACTGCTCTGTTGGAGTAAACACTAAGGATGCACCATGGCCAGATTGTATGTGTAGTCTAATTCATTAGCCTAATAGTATTTATTGCCTAAGTCATATTGTAAGGTTGAATTAGGGAATGATCCAAAATGAATCAGCGGTGTTAAAAGAGTTAATATTATTCAGATATCACAATGGGCTCTTTACACAAATCCACTACATCCTGAACTTAATATAGCTTGCCTTGCTGGTTTCCTGTTTTTCATTGCTGGACAAACTGATTAATCCAGGTGTGTTTGGCCATTGTCGTCATGGTTACTGAGGTCAGGCACACCTGGATTAATCAATTTGTCCAGTAAGTATGACTGAAAACAAAGGAGCAGAATTAAGTTTAGAAAGTACAGTTGTGCAAGGAGCCCATTGGGCCATAATATGACTTAGGCAATTATGCTATTTGCCAGCGAAGTACTTTTACTCCTTCAGCACATTCCAGCCTCCTTAAAGGAATAGTTCACCCACAGAATGATTTAGCTTTATTTTCCACTTACCCTGATGGTGAGTAAGACTCTGGACCACTTTTTTAATATGTCAAATGCAGCCGGAGATCAGGAAGACTTCTCGTTTCCCCCCAATGGAGTTCGCCAGGGTCCGAGCCAAAAAGGTCCATAAAAGTCCGCAAAAAATTGTCAATATTCCTCCATACTGCTCATCCCATGTAATCCAAGTATCCTGAGTGGGTATAGCGTCGAGAATTTACTCGAAACGACGTCATTTACTATATTTTTAGAGCTTAAAAGGGAGTGTTGTTTACATCCATGAAGCGCGCACATGCGCGGTCACGAAACTACGGAAGCCTCGGCGTTCAGAGCCTACTCTGCCGACAGTGCAAGCGTAGAAGAAGAAATTCACTGTTTACATTGTGGTGAGAGCGCGAGAGCCCTAGAAAAACCGGGACAAACACAGGAGGGGTTGGATATGGATCTAAAAAAAAGAAAGAAAGAAAAAGAGAACGCGCAATCTCGTCTGCCGTGGCTTCCGTAGATTCGTGAACGTGCATCGGCGTGCTTGCTAGGCATGCGATATAGTATTGTTTAGACTAAAAATATACTAAATGGCGTAGTTTCAAGTAAATTCTGGATGCTACCCACTCTGGACACTTGGATTACATGGGACGAGCAGTATGATGGAATACTGACGATTTTTTGTGGACTTTTATGGACCTTTTTGGCTCGGACCCTGGCGAACTCCATTGGGGGGGAATGAGAAGTCGTCCTGATCTCCGGCTGCATTTGACATATTAAAAAAGTGGTCCAGAGTCTTGCTCACCATCAGGGTAAGTGGAAAATAAAGTTAAATCATTCTGAGGGTGAACTATTCCTTTAATTGAGAGAGTAGCAGCAACATCACATACAAAATTGTTTGGGATTTTCTTTTTTTAGTGGGTTGCATGTTGATTAGTACAGGCACCTCAGCCTCAAGCCTTTCTCTTGTGGACTTTGCATGTTCTCCCTGTGCAGGTGTGGTTTATTGGTTATTGGAAATAAACCCTAGAAATGAGTGTGAGTGGTTGTTTGCCTTTTTCGTGTCTGTGATGGACTGGCTATCTATCCAGGGTGTTCCCTGCCTCTCCCTTGATAGTAGGTGAGATCCAGACCTGTTGTGACCCTAAATTTGATCAAGCAGATATAGAAAATTTATGGTTGCATTTTCTTCCTGTTGAAGCATAAAAAAGATCTACGTTTAAGGAGAATGCAAATGACAAGAAGCTTTATCTACTTTGCTCTCACAGCTGAACCATGGTAACAGATGAGACAAATTCTTAACCTAATTTCAGTTCTTTATCCCAAACATATTAAAAATAAACAGAGAAAGAATGAAAATATAACATGAAAATAAAAATAACGAAATATTAAAACTTCATGTAAGTGATAACCAAAATACACATACAGTATATATACTGTACACAACTTTATACATACAATACCTACCCATTTATACATATACATTCATATACATACAGTACACATACCTATATACTTACCCATATTTATTCTGTCTGCCACTTCATGAAGTCATGAGAAAAATGTGCTTCATGATCTGAAAAAATGAATCATGTGTCCAAAAAGGAGCAGGAAGAAGCCAAAGCTTATTAATTCCCACTCTTTATTTCACTGTTGATTAAACTATTTACACATTTACTCAATTTCTGTACAAACAGCAAACAACAAATCAACCAAAAACAAAACTGATGCTTGATTCGGGAAAATTGTGAAACTCCAACAGTTTGTATACTTTTGTGCATTGATGGTAATTGAGTGTAAATTTCATTGCCGTCTTTGTCTCCAATGAATTCAGTTTTGTAAATCTATTATTTTTATTTATCTTATATATATTAACATATATACATCATGTATATATTATATACATGATGCAGCTTTTTTAAGCACTCAGGATGTTAAGAGAGAAATCTGAATTACGCTGGAACCATTTCACAAGAAGATTATTCACCTGACATGAAATTTCAATAAATTTTACTGCCAGAGTTTATGTGATTGCTTCATTTTCAGTTTTTTTCTTTCTATTTCAGGTATAACTGTGATAGTTCTGCTGCCATAAACAGTGTTTCTCCTAAATAACCCAATTACTGTGGCTTGATTATTTATTATTTCTGCCTTATTTGAAAACCATAATACAGCTGTCGTTGTAGAACAATATTATGGGATGTTTTTATGTATGAGCCTTATGATCTGACGTTTAGCATGTCTTAGTCTTGACCAAGAATGTCAGGAATCAAATGTATCAGTTCTTACATCCTTGCTCTGGCCCTTAGGCTATAGCATGCAAGTAAGGCTATTCAGTGCTTTTTCTTGTGACTCACAAACAGCCCAAGGAGTTCAAAGAACAGCTTCACTTAACAGTTCTGGAGCGTAGACAATGAAAGCTCAACATTTAAACTGTGGCATGAGAATCTAGTGTTTTTTTTTTTTATGTAAATACCTATTCCTGTTAATGTGTGTGCACCACATCAGCACCCCCTGTGACAGCATTGTGTCTGTCCTGCAGCATTCACTTCAACAAAAGCTCTCCTGTTGAGCTGGAACAACTATTAGATCTCAAAGTCCATGTTGCTATTGCCCAGAGGAAGTTACTGGTCAGAAAATACTCTAGCACTTATTGGCTGTCATATTAAACCCTTGTGATTGGCTGCTTTGGGTACTGACACTGACCCATTCAGAGATAGGTGTGTACTGCAAGAAGACAAAGGGCATGCAGAGAGGGAAAAAAAAAAAAAGATATCCACTTGCTGTAGGGACTACTGTGCTGTGCTCTGTATCAACTTACCTTACATAATTGGGGCCATACGAACACCAAATGGCGCTGTCTGTGGCGCCCAAAACAGAGTTTACCAGACGGAGAGATGGAGGATGTTACCAGTTACCTGCACTGTCCTGCCTCCTCGATTTTCTGTCTCTGTGGACAGAAACAGGCTAACAGACTTGTCTGGGTCCATGGGCCTTCTGTCCTCACTTCCTCCTTCTTCTTAATAATACAATGGTAATTGGTGGGAGTGGGCGTGTGTACATCTGGTGAAATAACCCCCCTTTATCCACCCACTCATCTAACCCTCCTCTTCTGCTGCCCAGCCCCCACCTTGTTGAAAGCTCATTAAAAGACCTGCTGTTAATGAGCTAGAGGGATCACAGAACTTCATTTTCATTAGAAGGAGCGGGGTTAAGGCCAGAGATGCTGGTGCAGACGTTTCTATGCCCTTAAAATGGAGTTAGCAATTATAACACCCCCTCAACACTCCCCATCCACCCCGCTCTGCCTCCTAACGTGCCTACAAATAAAAATCAAACTAAGGCATTCCCTCCTATCTTAGATCCTGAGAAATTCTGGTCACCCCTGTCCCAGCTCACTGCACCCATCCCACAATATACAGAGTGACTAACATCAGCTTAAATTTATCTACAATGTAGATCATAGTTTCGCACCCCCAGCTGAACTGCAATACAGTGTTTCTAGACGAAGCCAGTAACATCACAAGGATGTAAACAAGGAGCGAGGGTCCCTAATCCAAATATACACATTAAAAATTAATAAGTCAGCGCTGACTGTGGTCCTCAGAGAAACGACCCACACTGACTAAGACAACATCCTGGTGAGAAAAAACACTTTAAATAGTTGCAAAAGCTTTGTTGCGAGTCCCAGAATGAACAACAACAAAAATCAGAGAAAAGCAACAACAGGACACAAAAGAGAGAATAAAACTGTATAGAATATTTTACCTCATTTCTTTATTGAGGCTCCTTGTAACAAGGTTAATTACAAAATGGTGCCATGTTTACAAAGACAGCAGAGCGGCATAGTTTCACAATAGCCAGTGTTGAGCGTAAAAGGAAACAATCAGGAATGTGGGGGAAAATTAAGCGCATATAACAGGGACAGGTAGATATTATTATGGACAACAATAGGGATCGCAACAGCAAAAATCTATATACAAAATATTATCCCTGAACAGTTACACTGTACTCGCTCAGAAATCACTTTGAAACAACAAACACTAGAATTTGATCAGATAATGTAAAGTCATAACAGTAGTCAGGAAAAAGTGGCAACAATCTGCTTAAAGTTTTCATTTCTCAAGTTTAACTTGTGTTTAAATCCTCATTGGTCACACATGATGACCCTCCAGAAGCTCGACACGGTGATTATGTCCGGTCGAGTCATGCGTGCGACGCAAGATAACAACGGGGGGTTTGAGCAGAAGTGTTACCAGTGGATTTTTACCCAGTAAGTGGTCACACACACTTAAACGTTCACACAACTCACTCACCCAAGTGCTCGCTTGGCGGCCTCTCACTAAACTCCTCCAATCAACAAGCTACACTGCACCTGTCGACCCTGTAGCTGAGCAGTGACATAGACTTTTTCAGTTGCACAATCACCACGGACATGCAGCATCCATAAATTAGATCGAATTTAAACACAGGCAAAAACAAAAAGTCTCAATGGCTGCGAAACATGCAGGAGCTTAAATCAGTCCAGCACTTTACAAATGTAAACAATGAAAGAGAGGAATTACCATCACAATAGTACAGAGAAAAATGATATACACCCGTTTCACATGTAGGTTAAATTGCTGTCTTTTTATGCATAGAAACTAATACAAAAACATCAGTAGATGAGACTTGAAGTCTCCATATTCACATTTATAAAATCCGCATCAGAAAGAAAAAGAGAACAGAAAATAGTCCACACATACTGTCACAAAGTCAGGAGCACAACCTTGTTCGGCCCCCTGAGCCTTGTAAACATTAAGTGACAAGTGTTGTGACAACCAAGCGCTTTTAAAAAGAGGAGTGTGAGAAACTGCAGGCAGACAGTGTTTGGATTCATTTTAGCCCTGTGTCTGTTCAAAAGTCTTTAGTCTTTAAAAGGTCTTCTCAAAAGAAAACAGCTAGGTAGCACAACATGACCTCTTTCCATTTGCTGGTGTTGAATATATTAACATTGCTGTATTGAAAAGCCTCCCCCCCCCCCCCCTTTCTTCTTCTTTTCATCAATATATTTTGTTCTGTGTGTTATCTGACGGTTATGATCTTTTCCATCTGTCCAGTGGGTCACCAGAGACATAAATCACACGTCTTTTGCATCCTGCGCTGCAACATGGTGATCAGTTTCCTGCGTCGGTGTGGACTGTGGCGGTTCACTTCCTGTTCATGAGCTATGGTAATCTCCCTGCTGAATGTCATGGCCTTGTTTTTCTCTGTGGTCTGAAGAACTGTAGGCTTATAGTTTCAACCAGCAGCTTTGCATACAATTGTGAACAACTGTTGGCTGCGGTGGTGCCTCTGGGCTGGCATGAGTACCTGGCTACCTGCTGTTTTCTATAGTAGATCTGCTTCAGGTTTAATTGCAAGGGCATTTTAAATCTTAATCAGTGCTATTTTTACAGCTCTCAGAGTGTGGACGTCAAAGCCAAGCTTGCCTCTGCACTGCTTTCACATGGAAGATCTTCCACTCTGGCAGGAGTTCCTCTACCCTCCACACACTCTGCTTGGCTTTGCCCCTCCTCCACCTCCATGCCACTCACCACATCGTTTGGCATTTTGTTTTCCAGGTCTGTCCGATCCAAAGTGGCCTCTTCTTCCTCCATTTTTACCACTACACGTTCTTCCCCTGCCCTTAAAGCTGCTAAAGTGTCTGCAGCACTGGCCTGTGCATAAGCTCCCACACTGGCGTGACTCAGGCCGTGGACTTTCTTCAGGTGCTTCTCCAGGGTGGCATAGACAGTGAAGGGAACTGCGCATAGTTGGCACAAAAAGGAAGCTTTTGCTCCCTGGGCACCGTGGGTCTTCATGTGGCGTGTTAACTTTGAACTCTGGGCGCAGGCGTAGTTGCAGAGGCCACAACGGTATGGCCGCTCTCCCGTGTGGCTACGACGGTGAACAGTCAGGTTGCTGCTGTTTCTGAACTGTTTGCCACAGTACTCACAGATCTCATCTTTCTTCTTCCGACCAGTCAGTCCAGCAGATATATTGCCATTTCCACCAGTGTTCGCCCCTCCTGTGATGCTCCGCCGCTCATTATCCCTTTGCCACTCCTGCACAGCCTCGCTGACCGTAGCTGAGCTCCACTCCTTCTCCCTATCAATGAGCTCTCCTCTTTCATTCTCCCACTCTCCGACTCCTCGCACTCGGTCGCCCATCTCTGGACGCTTGGGGGTGCAGTTGCCACTGGCAATGCCACTCTCACCACTCCCTCCCGTCTCTCCGCTCTCCAATGAGCCTTCAGAAGGGCTGGCGCAGGGTGAGGTGTGCTGGGGCTCCCCCTGCCCCTCTGCATCCTCCTCACCTCTCTCTCCTCCCTCTCTCCGGCGCTGGTATAGCCTCAGCAGCTCCCTGTCTGGTGGTCTTACCTGGGAGGTCAGCAGCATGAGGCCTGCAGGTATTGAGGGGTGTTTGGGAAGGGTCAGGTCAAGCTCAGAAGCACCTTGGGCTCTTAGATCTGTACCAATTATTCCCTTTCCCATGATTCCAACTGGCTGCATCTGAAGCCTCCCTCTCATCCCCTGCCTCCCAGCATCCTCCTCCATTATGATCATCTCCCCTGACTCACACCCCATTCCTCCACCTGCCTCTCGGTGATGGCCTCTTATATGACGAGCTAGATGTCCGCTTTGGGCGAAGGCCTGTCCACACACTCCACAGTGATAGGGCTTCTCGCAGGAGTGAGTCCGGCGATGGGCAGACAAGGCACGCAGGGACTGAAAGTTCTGGTCGCACAACTCACAGTGGAAATCAGTCCGAGGACTGCCAGTTTGAGGAAAAGGTGAAGCTGCTGGTGGAGAGGAGGATGGCGACAGGATCGGACCTCTGGGAGAACTGCCGCTGGTGTTGCCCCCCTCAGCAAGCTCCTTGAGCCGCACTGAGAAGTTCATAGCCTGCAGATTGCTGGTGGTGGATGTTGTGTGTGCCTGACGGGAACGACGTAGAGCAGAAGGCTGGAAAGCCGAGGCAAGAGCTTGGCTCAGACGGTGTGGGTCCAGAACTGCTGCTGCAGATTTGTGGTCTTTAAGACCCCCTCTTCCTCCTCTTCTTTCCATGTCTGGGTCATCCTCCTCATCCTCTTGGTAGATGCTGAAGGAGTGTATGTGCTGAGCGTGCTGTAAGAGCACCCAAGCAGATGGACACACAGCTTCACACTGCTGGCAGGTGAAATACAACGGCTCCTCTGGCACTGCAAACAAACAAAAAAAAAAACAGGATAGAGATAGTGATTTAATAGGCTGATGGTGAAAAATGCAATGAAGATGTCACCGTAAACATCTTGAGTTCCATCTGTTGATAAATTCATAGAACAAAGCCCACTTGGGAAAAGCTTAAACCAAGCTGAAAGTGAAATATTGCATAACTGTGAATTTGTAGGTTCTTTACAAATCCCACAGACACGGAAACACAATCAGTCATTTGAGTTTGAGTTTATGTCCATAATGATCTTTTCATGCATCTTAATTTCTTGAAGAAAATCTCGGGTTCTTTAGTTCCTACATTATTCATGATAGGGATCAGGTTGTCAAGTTTGTTTGCTCATTGCTGCTGACATTCAGCAACTTCTGAATTTTCTAAATATCTGCTATTTTTGTATGCATATATATCAGATGGATGTAGCCACTGTGACTCATGTTTTGAAGCGACCATAAACTCATTTGGAAAAGGTTTATTGATAGGTAAAGAAAGCGCCCCCTGCTGATAATCAGAGGGACACACAATTTCAAAGCACCTTCATTGGCTTCATTTTTCAGACCAGGCGTCACTCAATCTTTCATAAGATGTATATGAGACATTGTGCAGCAAAAAGCGCACCTGCTAACTGATTGTGACTACAGAAACCTGTCTGGGGACTTGATACACAGTGCACATACATGAAATAGTTCTTGCAAAGCTGATCTTTTGAGCATCTATGGCATGTGGCCATTAAAAGTGACTGCATGAAGAACAATATACAGAACAAATACACACCGATGACACCTGCAGCTGTCTGTGTACTTACTTACAGCTGTGAAAAATTAAGTATTTTTAGGGCTTTGAGAGCTGAGAAAACTGAAGCTGAACTGAGACATTGTTACTTGTGGTTTTGTTCCTTCAAACCACTTTCACATGCAAATGGGTGATCCCTAAATAATGAAAAAAAAAAAAGTCATTTTAAAACAGTTTTGTAGTTATATCATCTGCCCATGAATAACATGATGAAAGCTAGCTTGAGCAGAGGAGTATAACAGGCAGATCGGTCACTGAATAACTCAAGAGGTGGAAGGCTGAGTGGTGATGAACTTGGCCAAAATGATGTCAGAAAGAAGGGAAGCGTATGAGGAAAAGTATGACCCAAAAAAGGAAAGAGAACTGACGATTTAGAAGTGGGAAAGGCCAACAGCTATGTCGCAAAGTGCATCTGGAGATATTTTTATATGTGGATAGCTTTGTCTCCTAACCGAGAGCCAATCTCCAATTAAGCTGCAAATTGCTAATTAGCAGAACGCAGAAAACGAACGCTTTATGTAAATCAGGCACTGACTCAGCCTGCTTGACAAATGAGGCCTTTCTGCATAAATCAAAATTGGAGAGAAGATCCCCAAATTGAGGGGAAAACAGTCTTTTACACTTTCTTTTTTTTTCTTTTTTTTTTGAGAGGTTCAAAGCCGACTCTGGTATAAGCCTCTTTCATGTTTCCTCAAGTCAAATCCTTCTGTATTTTACTGGAGGGGGGAGGAGAGTGAAGATGAAAAAGAGAGCAACTGTTTCTTTCTCTTTTCCCCTCTCCCGCCCTCCCTCTGTCTGGAGACGAGAGAAGCTGTGGTGTTCATGTCCTTTAACCTAGCCTGAGGAGAAACCCAGGAGAAGTTGAGATACTTCTTTTAAAAATAGGGTGAAGAGAGGGAAGGGGAAAAAAAAAGCAGAGCGATAGGTAGGTCAGGGCTCGAGAGATGATAAGAAAATGAGATAAAAAAGATTGTGAAGTAGCGTGGGGGGCCAAGAGACATCACAAAAAATATGTCACCCCTTCGAATTGTACTTGAGACCCATCCTCCAACCCCAGCTCTCCTCACCCCACCGCCCCCAAAAAACCCACCAAATCTCTCCCTGAGGGTGAGGGGGGGAGGCTTTTGTCTTGGGGTCCTGGAGTGAAACACAATACCCAGCCGGTTTCTCTCCTTCACTCTCTCCACTCACTCACTCACTCCTCCTTTTTTTTGTAAGGATTCCCATTTGGCCCGGGGTAGCACTTGAATATTAAGCAGAAGCAATAACTACTAATTAAAAATGCAGATTGGCTGGGAGCACTAACGAGCAGCAGGCAGAATCTCTTCTCCCTTGGGAGGCAGAGGGAGGAGAAAAAGAGAGGAAGGGTAGGAGGGGGGAGAGAAATTGAAAGAGGGCAAAGCAAAAGTGTGTTGAAGATGGGGGGAAGAAATGGGGAGGCGTCGGAGATGAGGAAAAAAAACAAACAAGGAGAATAAATAAAAAGGAAAGAGACAGATGCACGCGGCTCTTCAGTAATCCATCCCGCTCTACCCCCTTTTCTCCTCCGTCCTCTCCGCTTCTCTCTTATTATTGCAGAAAATAGATGGAGGACCGGTGTGTTGTGGGATAACTGCTCTTTCACTTTCAGTCATCTTAAAAGAGTCAGATGCACAAAACAGCTTGCCACTCAACTCAAACACCTCCAACTCGCAGGGCAGCAGGCTGCCTTTTGAAAGCCACACATCCAGCAAACTTTATGCCACAACTAAGGAGATAAAATCTAAAATGAGGAACTCCAAACAAATACAGCCAACATTCATGAATAAAAATTTAATCCCAAACTTATCTACTATTGCATTATTCACAAGCTGTCGTGCTCTTTCCCTTGTCATCTGGTGCACGTGTTAATTTGTTGTATAATACTGTGGGCAGCAATTTACCAAACTATTATGTTCCCTGACTGCAAGTGAGAGATGAAAAAAAAAAAAAAAACAGACTGAAACAGAAAAACATGCAAGGTTGTGGACAAACGGAAACAGTGCATGCATAGCATGAAGGAAGGAACTGACAGTGTGTGTGTGTGTGTGTGTGTGTGTGTGTGTGTGCGCATGATGGAGAGAGTTTCAAAATGTGCAAAGGCAAAAGGACACTCATGTCTGGCATATGTGCGGTAAGATGCTGTGTCCATTTACAATCATTTGTCCATCAGACTCTGACCCCTTTTTTCAGTTTTGAGACTGTGTCTGACCTTTCCAGGGAAAACACATTACCTCTCTATCTCAAACACATTTTTCTCTAGTGGCATGAAATTCTTCAAAAGGATTTTAATGAGAATCCAGGAATTTCTGATCTACCTCACCGTGACATATTATTTTTGGCATCACAGCATCCTCAGTCACATTTTTGCTCATCTTCTCAAAAAGAAAAGGAAAAAGCGTGAAGAGAAAATACCTTTAGGAAAACTGGTGCTAATGTATTACATGCTTTACACTGAACAAGAAACGAGACAAGACAGAAGATGGGCAAACAAGGGGAAGAAGAAGGAGAGGAAGATGAGGAAACAGGAGGAGAATCCCAGGAGCTCAGGTGGCTCAGCCTGGGGCGGAACAGTGGGAGATGGCTGAGGAGCTGTACATGATGCAATGCTCTCCATTACGGTGTCATGACAGCGAGGAGAGCTGCAAGATGCGTCTCACATCCACATCCCTGACCATTTCATACTGCAGTGCATAGCTACAACCAGCACCCCCCTCACAAGCCAAACGAAAACACGCTGGAGTTTAGGGTAGTTGGTTTCAGTCTCTGCTGACCAGGTCGCAGTGGGTGACAGGCAGGAAGAAACATGTTTACCTGGCCACTCCACCTCAGAGACTGACAGCCAGGGAAATGGAAGGAGCTCAGGTGCTCTGCATGAAGCCCTCTGGGACCCCTGGTGCCCTCCGAATGTTCCTGACGCCTATCCTTTCCACACAATTAGCCTGCGCGTCACTAACCACGCAGGTCTGCTAATGGCAACAGCTAGTTAATGAGCTGGACTCGAGAGGGAGGAGGAACAGTTGTTAGATGAAGACAAGAGAAGTTGAAAAAAAAAAAACAACAAAAGAAACTAAACAAAACAAAAAGAAACCCAGAGTCACTAATTAACAACCTGACGCCTTTTTGTGTCTCCTCTATGCACTCACCTGATTTGCTAAGCTCTGCTCTCACGTTCATACCCAGCTCCTCCCCCCAGGCTCCATCCCTGGCCGCCCCTCTTCGCAGCTCGATGAAGCCGGGCCCTGGTTCTGCGCTGGTGGTCTGCTGGTGCCGGGCTCGGCTGGCAGGTGAGGGGGGAGAGGCGTTGGTGTTAGGGGCTTGGTTTCGTGAGCTGCAACCTCCCTGTTTGTGCTGGATGAATGCCAGGATGTGGGCCAGGGGGAAGGCCTGGCTGCACTGGCCACAAGTTAGGAGGTCTCGAGCATCGTCAGGGGCTCGAACCTGGGGAGGAGGAGGTGGAGGATGATGATCACCCGCTGAGCCTGTGCCGTCCTCGACATCAGTGGTATCTGTGGCAGGAAATATAGATAATCATATAAAACTGTTAAAAAATAAGCTGCTTATTAAATGTGCACTTTATCTTGTAATCTTTTTTAGTTTTTCTAATGAAAGTAAATTGAATATCTTAGGGTTTGGGATGGAAGGGACAAGAGATGCTCCTTAGACGAATTTTTGGTTCAATTAGGATATTTTTAGCTCTTTAATTTTCATAATTGCTGCACATTTTATATTGAATTTTATAATGAACATTTTATATTGAACACAGATGGGTGACAAGTCCAGTTTTAGGTTTCTCAGAGGGGGAGAAACCTATTCATGTTTTCAGCATCTAAATCACTAAATTAATGTCTGAAGTCTACATGCATATGTCCAATATTCAGTCAGCACACTGCATAGACATTACAGAGCACCCTATTCCAGTTAATATGGATTTCTGAACACAAGCTTTTAACCCTGCTGTTATAAACTGCAGACAAAGTAGAGCTGACCTCAATGGAAAAAAACAAAACAGGCATGGTGATTGAAAGTGCTAGTTTCAGTTATAAGCTCAATGAGGCCAATCTGCTCAACCAACACTGACCACTTCCTTTAACCAGTTACAGATCTGCTCGCTCTGACTGAGGCAGCCGGGTGCAGAGAGAGGAGCCCAACGGTCCATCTCTGTGCAAACTCACACGTTGTAATATGACTGCAACAAAAGTACAGAAATGACTGACTATGAAGCTGTAAGATCATGACTGAGGCGTTCACCTTTCACTCAAAATAAAATGTTGCCTTACCAGCTGCAGGCAGCGGGAGTTTCTCAACAGGAAGTGGATTGCAATAAAAGAGAAAAAAGTGACTCAAGGTGTTTGAGATAAGAGCAGGCCATGTGTTATACATACACACACACACATACATACATATATCTCCACGCACACTCGTGTGCATGGAAGCTCATCTGATTTAACATGAACAGCATAACAAATTTAATGTGGTTTGCAATTCTGAATGCAACCATAGTCTGCAGGCAGTGTTTTATGAGAACTTTAGCCAAACCTCTGAAGAGCTTGTGTAAACTACGTCTATAGCCAGTCCCTCAGGTCAAAACAGGTAGAGCCCTTAGAGAGAAGAAGGGAGAGAGAGGGAGGGGGGCGGTCAGACGTCTATTGCTCAACGTGGCCATGGGCACACCTTGATGCCTGCGCTGGATCCACCTGCCCAGGCTGGGCAGGCCAGCAAACAGGACAGGTACAGACAGTACAGTCTGAAGTCGGATCTCGCCAGTTGTTACTCAAAAATGTCACCTTTCCTGTTTCAGGGCTGCACTGTTTGTGCAGACTTGCAAAGCGCGGTTACGCGCGCGCACTCATTCTTGTGCGCACACACACAACACAGAGTTGAGTCAGGGCCTGTGGTCACACCAGACACGCACCACTGGTCTCCAGAAGAGAACTGTAAAAAACAAATGTTTTTTGACTTTCTGTACTCATTTCCTTTCAGCCTTTTTCATATAGAAATGATTTCAACGGTAATGAGGGTTGATGGGGGTCCAAGTGTGGGCAACATTTTTACTTCAGAGTATATTTTTACTTACAGATAGTTCTAATGAAAAACTGATCTGACGCAGGACGGAGCCTGTGTCTTGGCTCTAAACTGGCAAAGTTGATGTCCTAAAGACAGATGAGTGAATGATACTATAAAAACAAAATAAACAAAACACCCAAACAAACCAGAGACCGACTAAGAAACCTGATCATCCTCTAACCTGGAAACATTAATAATCGTGTTCGGACCTGTAGCCACTGAGAACAACGTGCCAATAAACCGGTCCTTCCTCTACGTGAACTGCGGCAGCAACAATACACATCAGGACAAAACACGGACATTATGTGCCCTTCTTTCAACACTTCGCTGATAAGATTGGATTCAGAATCGAGGATCCATACGGAGCTGACGGACGGTTCATACAAAGATAGCCTACTTTTGAGAAGTGTCTCTCGTGTTTGGTTATTTAAAGAATTATCCACTCCTCCATCATCCATTCATATAATCGGTGCCTGGACACATCCAACAAGCGCAAATTGGCACTAAGTAAAAACCTGTACCTGGATTCATATTAGCCTGACATAAAGCAATCCCACTCGTCTGCCACCGTCCCAGCGTGCCCTCACACCGCTTCTCTCTCGCCCGGTTTACCTTGAATTGCACTCAGGTGCTGTGGTCTGCTTCCAAGTTTGCGCCTGGACATCTCGTCGAGCGTTTGGCACCTTTCAGGGTCCCAAACCCAAACCAGACTCTGTCCAGCTGCTCCTTCTCCGATAAGTTGACCAAAACTTGAGCGGCGGGGACGGACTGATAAGAGTAGTTGGCCTCCGCCTGGGCTCGCACTGAGCTGTGGAGGCAGCGTTCAAGTTCACGCTTCTTCCCCCGCAGCGAGCGGAGGGCAAAAAGGGGCATGGGCGACCGAAAGCACCGACCGCCCCCAACGACCCTGACCCCGCCCTCTTTGGGTAACACTCCGTAAACAACAGCTTATATCACTTAAAAGCAGTTTCTTATTTAAACATTGATTTTGTATTACAGCTGAGCTTGACTGTATGATTCAATTAAGGTTTTCAAAACCGGTTCTCGCAATTGTCTAGTTCCTCCCCTGCAGCTCAGAGGAACTACCTCACTGGTTTTCCACAGGTGCCTCCAAAACCAAAACCGGAACCAGGGTAACATTCATTTCTGCTTTTCTTGTTTACCAGCTGTGTCTTTTACAAACCCATTAAATGCAAACGCTCAGAAGTTACAGAACGGCTCTCAAGAGGCTGCAGTGAAAGTCGCCACCTGTCGCCACCTACTGGTGAAGATGACGCACCGCAGGCGCAAATCATAGCATCATTTACAGATCACGTCAGCATTTTTAGAACTCCTTACTTCTATGAATATTTTTGTGATTTCATAATTCAATTTAACTCAAGACAAGAAACGAAGTTAAATAGTTTCAAATTAGGTTTTATTTTCTCTGTATTTAACATTCCACATGTGAAGAAAAGTTGTTTGCAGTCAACCAGCTGAGGACAGTACAAAAAGAGTAACAGTTCTAGTAAATGCATGAACTAAATCTGTTCTCAAATAAGTGGTTTAAATTTGATGAATATAAATATCCTGTACATCAGCTCACAGACCTGTTTAACATGTTCCAAAGTTTGAGTGTTTCCTGTTACAGAAATGTTGTGTGGGAAAACATGGCAGCAGAATGACGCAGGGCAAAACATTAGGTATTGCTTGGTATTGCATACTCTGAAGAAATACAGATGTCTCCAGAGGAACTGTCAATGAAGAGAAGAAAGAATTGGCATGCATGAAGTGAAGAAACAAAACATTTCATGAGTCTTTACATGATGATGCAATTAAAAAAAAGGCAAATCAAACTCAGCTTGGCCAACCTATAATCAGTAAATTTAAGGAATCTGTCAACATTTTACGCTCTACATATGAGCAGTACAAGAGGGTCAGAAGCAGGTATCTTATGTTGGTTTATTAACCAATATCAATTCACTCCATTTCTTCATAATTCCATATAATAGGCTCTTGCTGGACAGTACAAGTACCAATACCAGCTTTTGCACGAAGGCTCTGTGAGATGCATCAATTCTCCACCTTCTTGTTCAGTATCTGTAGTATGGACTCCGTGATCGAGACCGTGATCTCCTGAAGAAACACACAAGAAAATTAATTAAAAACAAACTAACAAACAAAAAACCCTCTATATAAAAAGGTCACAAGACAACTCTGGTGCACTATGAAAAGTATGATTACTATGAGCTATTGTGGAAGCACGACTGATCTAAAACAGCTTTGGCACGTCAGAAGAGTAGTATTTAACTTCCAGTAAGATGTAATTCCATATGAGTGACAGTCGGATTTACACGCCACTGAAGCGGGAAAATGCTTATTTGACAAATCAATTACTTGAGTGCATTAGTGGATGTCAAAAAAACATTTTTGTACTTTAATGACAAGACTGATGTGTTGTTTGAGCCTAGTGATCTCACCAAAGCTGGAATTGATTTGGATGCAGTACGTGTGCGACCAACAGGTACAAACCTCGGCGTAAAGCAATCAGCAATCTGAAGTTTGTTGCACAGATTAGTGATCAACTCTAATTTTTTCCATCTGAGACAATTGGCTAAAATTAAAATCAGCATTACTTTAAGATTTTAATCCATCCTTTTATTAGGACTCATCTAGATTATTGTAATGCACTTTACGCTGAGCTCTGCCAGAAGTCACTTGCTTGTCTCCAGCTGGTTCCAAATGCTGCCCCTCGGCTTCTAACTGGTACTAAGAAACAAGAGCACATTACCCCAATTCTTGCTTCCCTTTATTGGCTTTCAGTGACTTTTAGGGTTAATTTCAAAATCCTTTTATTTATTTTTAAATGTCTCCATGGCCTTGCTCCACAGTATCTACCTGGCCTGCTCCGGCCATACACTCCTTCACGTTCGCTCAGGTTGGTAGATCAAACCTTGCTAGTTCTCCCCAAAACCAGGAGGAAGCCTGCATTTTCAGTCATTGCTCCAAAACTGTGGAATGATTTGTCACGGCACATTAGGGAGGCTGATTCACTTTTTGTTTTAAAGTATTGTCTTGAAAAATCTTTAAAAAAAAAAAAAAAAAAAACTGTGTGAGGACTGTGGCCCTCTTGGGACCAAACTGAGAAGGCCTGATATAGAGGCTCCAGTACACCATCTTCTAATAGTAATAATGATAATAGTACTCCATATCACAAAACAAAAACTGTTTTGGGGCTTTTTTATCTTTAGTTTAACCATAAATTCAGTGAACTTCAAAGACAAGTCAGCAGATTTGATTTGGCATCATGTGATGCAAATCTGCCAGCATTGAGTATAGTATTGAAGCAACTTTTCAAACATGCACCCAGAACAGAGAGTGATTTGAGAAATTGAAAGTTCTGCCCAGTAAAGTTAACTCCAAAGAAAAGGGCTCTATGCAGTTTTGTTCAGAATGAAAAATAAACTTCATGAGAAGTTTGTATTAAGAATAAATACGTGTTTGAGTATCTATTTTCTCTCACACTTCGTCTGTGCCTCAAGAGAAGGACAAGCAGCTTAAATATTGCAACTGCAGAAATAGTGACGAGTCTTTGAGACACTGTTTGTGCATTAATGTGAAAAGAAAACAAACATCTTTCATTCTGCTTCATTGAAGCTGCAGAGATTCTTGTGGCTTCTTACATACCTTCTGGATGAGTTGTGTTCTCGGCCTGAGGGACAGAGGACACAGAGCCACAATGAAAACATGTGCATGCCTTAACATCTTAGGGCCTATAAAACTTTGACAACAAAAACTGATGGCAGCAAATCAGAAAGAGGTTTAGCTGGTTAAATATTTTGGGTGTGTGGGCATGCAAGACTGAAAACACTATAAGCACATCATGTTCACCAAATCAAATTATTTTGTAATTGATTAAAGTTGCATGTGATCAAAGACCTTCATTCTTACCATATTTGGAAGGAGACGGCGAATGGCTTTGCCGCCCGTACTGTCTTTCCCATTCGTCCCTTTCTTTCTCACGCCGCTCACGTTCCCTACACACAGAGCCTCTGGGTCAGACAACTGCAACACACAAATACCACCCAGTCCACTTCAACACACACACACACAGTCTTACTTCATCCGGATCTTGCGTGCCATGGCTCGTAGCTCTCCTTCTCGCTCCTGTAAGATAAAAACAAAGAGCAATGAGTGGAAATGGGGAATAAGAGAACTTCCATTTCTGCATTAACCTAAAGTACAAAACAAACAAACAAAAACGACTCGCCCACACACCTGCCGTTTGTTTTCCTGCTGCTGGATCTTCACCTGAGCGGCTTTCTTATCCGCCTTGGCTGCAGGGAGAGAAATAAATGTATGCAAACATACAGACATTGAAGTATAATGTTGCAAAAGTTTCCGTGACAGTTGCTCTTCAACAAGTTCACAAGTTAAGTTCACACGTTAAGATGTGTAGTTTCTTAACTTGTACACAAACCAAGCCACAAACATGCAGTTTGCTCAGGTACACTCACACTGCTTGTTGAGCGCCTTCTGCATTCGAAGTTTTAGCCGCTCCTGTGGGGTCATCTTGGGCTGCAGATGACACAAATGTGTTAGCACAACGTTTCACAGCCCAACAGAAGAGTTTGAGAGTGCATGTATGTGTGTTTGAGCGGTAACACAAATTCGATACAATCACCTTTATGTACAGTAGCAGCTGAAGATAAAAAAGGTGAGGGATAAATTAATTACAAGTGCTGTTTGTTAAGTCAACATACACAGACTGTGTGTGTGGACAGAGACAAACTGCTCCTGTAGGACAGTTAAGCAACAAGCTAGAATCCAGTCACACGAATCTTTACACAACGTATTTACATACACAATACTGTCAGAGATAAAAGGAAGGAGCATAGCTGAAGGAGAACAGAGGGTCAGAGAGTGAAACGCGAGCAAGTTCAGGTCCGGCAAGTTTAGAAAAGTTCAGGAAGAGCCCATGGCGTTTGTCACCGACACGCCCATCAGTGGGTTGTTCAGACCTGGCCAGGCAAGAAAAACTGCAGGTCGCAACACCGCAGGCACGCTTAACAGAAAGGCACATCAAAACTTCAAGTCCCTGTTTGATGGTTGTACTCAGTTTCTTCTTTTCCAGGAAGCAGGGTGAAAGGTTTGATCAGTAAAAAGTAAAAGTATTTGTGGCTATATAAAAATATCAACTTATATAGTGTTGATAATTCCTCAAACCTTATGAAAATGTGCACGTTTGCTTTCGCTTGATAAATCTTCTCACACATATCTATTATTGTATGACTACATTAGTGGTTTTGCTGTGCTTAAAAAAAAATCTTAGATCATCACTATATTTTTGGTCAAACCTAACATAACTTTGCCTATCACTTAAAAATAAAACAAAAAACAGTGACTAAAAAATATCCACATGTTGTGATGTCAAACAGCCTTTAAGGAAAGTAGTCACCTTATCCATCTCAAGGCCACAGAAGTGACACCTTGTGGCCTGTTTGAGACAACAAACAGATACATCAAAAGACACTGCAGACTCGCGCATGTGTTTGTGAAGTAACATTCACTCACCACCTATACCAACCAACATTACAGCCCAAATGTTCACACAGAAAATGTGGCATTGATTCAATCATTTTTCATGGTTTGCATGACTGCAATGAGACTGTAATTTTACAGCAGTGGTGGGCTTTGACTGTAGAATGTGTCCACTTTTTGGGTGGTGGTTTAAAAGCAATCATTTTATTGTCTGTGGGCAACAATGGCTTCTACATCCCAGTCTGATGGACAACCATGTCAGCCTGTCAGGGATGAGGGAGGCGTAGGCTTTAGCAAGAAACCCAGCTAGATCAAATTCTTACTGACTTTGGCAGCTCCCGTCTCTTTACCACCCGCAGTGTCAGGCCTGAGGGAGAGAGAGAGAGAGAGAGAAAAAAAAACCGTCATACCAAGGTTAAATATTACCTTCCAATACATGTCAGCCCTAAAGGCTTTGCCTTTTTTATGGATTTAAGATATTAAAAAGAAATAAATTAAATCAAAGCACTGACTTTCAGCCAAGTGTTAAAAATGAACATGTTTTTTATGGTGACACTTTTTTATAATAACATTTGAGCTCCTAAGAAGGTACTACATCTTAAAAAAGTGAAATTTCCTTCTTTGTCCAATGAGCATTACCCTCAAACTAAAGCTGAGAGTCTGCACTTTAAAAACTTCCTCATTGTACAACTGACTTTTATAAACTGTCAACAGATACAACAATTATGCTGATGTACAAATCTTTGGTGTATTTGAGGTCTTCTTACTTTCTCAGCTTGTCAGAGATGGTGGTGGCAGTAGGCTGGGACCCTTTGTGAGCAGGGGAGGGACTGTGGGGTGTGCGGCTGGGGGACTGATAAGGACTGCGACTGCCACTGTCTCCCCGACGATATCCTCCACTGCTCCGACCCCCTCGCCTTGTACTGCCGCCTTGCCGTGAGCTGGAGCGGGACCTATAGCAAAGGTGAGGGAGGGATTAGATCACGGACATATATGTTAAGCAACAACCGTTGCTGGGTGATTAATCTGACCTTGTTCGTCTGCGAGCTGAATGTCGTCTCCTTTCTCTGTCTCTATCCCTGTCTCGTTCTCTAGCTCTGTCCCTATCCCTATCTCTCTCTCTATCGTTGGATCGTGATCTTGTCCTGTCACGCCTCCTCCAGGATCCAGCTCCTCCATTCCCTCCTCTACCTCTGGAATGAGATCTGGAACGCCGCCTCGACCGAGAGTGACTCCGGGAACGGCGCCCATCCCTTCTCACACGTCCTCGCCTGGCTCGGCGTGAACGGGAAGATGAGCGAGAGGAGGACCGAGATGAGGAACGAGAGGACGAGGAAGGGGAGTGACTGGAAGATGATCTTCGTCTCCTAAACAAATACAGATGCAAAGTTTCAAAAATAATACCAGCCCAGCACCTAGCCTATCTTTACAACACTTCTGCTACTTCATGTAATGGCTGTACAATACGATATAATTTGGAATCTGATGACCGCAGAAGATCTCAGCTTTCTGAATTTACCTGCATTTCCATAATGTGCCATGCATAACCACGAACTAATCAATGTGCAACAAAACTTAAACTGCCTGATTACATTTTCTCTCTGTGCATGCACAATTACTTTGGTCCAATTTGGCACTTGTCAGCAGCCATTTCTACAGATTGCTTATCTGAAAACTGATCCACCTCACCAACCATAAAAATCCATCTGAATTCTCTGCACCAACAGCTTTCGTCAAGTCAATGAACATAATTACTGCAAGAGAGTAAATAACCAAAGAAAAGCCAAGAAAACGGAAAGTTACCGACCGGGAGCCCCTGCTATGACCTGCAGAGTGCTGCAAGCTGGAGGGGGCATGGCCAGAATGAGGAGTGGCAGTTTGTGTTGCTGCTGCAGCTTCATCATCACTGCCTCCAAAGCTGGTGATGAACGTGATCTTTTCTGGACCAGGGGAACGAGATCGTGACCGTGAGTCTGAGCTGGATTCTGACTCTGGCCTGAAAAAAGAACAAAATCAAACATTAGTGTTCAAATAATCATTAAGGAATCAAGATTAAATGGGTGAAGTGTAACGTTATCTCACCGTTTGTAAGGATCATATGTTGGACTGTCTCTTCTGGCATAACTGAAACACAGCAGGACAAGTATGTAAATGCTGGATAAACTGATCATTTAAATATTTTTCATTTCATTAATATATTTTGAGCCGAGAGCAATGTCGAGTTAAAATTCTGTTAATTTACCTTGGTGGGCTGATCTGTCTACCTTTTAGCCTCTTCTCTCTGAACTCTCTTCTCTGTCTGCGGGACCGGCGGCCCTGACAAAATCAAGCACATGCTCTTAAAAACGTTGCGAACAAAAGTACTCAATTTCTCCAGTAGATATACGGTGAATTCTAATTCCCCCCTTAGCCTTAGCCCTTGACCTTAAAGGGGAACTTCAGTTTTTTTCAATCTGGACCTATTTTCTAGCATGAAATGTGTTCATTTACTCACCCAGACAGTTTTGGTGGAACTTGAATTCCGTCGGTAGATATTTAGATCCACTCCAGATCAGTGTATGTCCAACATAATGGCAGTGATGGGACAACCATCACTGCAGCCTCTAAATAAGGCATTATTTGCCACAAACTCCTTCATTTCACCAATGTTTTGCCACGAAACATTAGTCGGACCCCCCCCCCCTATGAGCTCGAAGCGGCTTTTTCGTGGTGATTTGTCATTATTTACAGACATTTACTTGTTATGGTGTTGCATAATAGTGACGTCATCAAAGCTGCAGATGTAAAATAAGTCTGTAAACACGGATGAATCACCACAAAGTAGCCGCTTCGAGTTCACAAGGGGGTCTGACTAATGTTTCATAACAAAACATTGGTGAAATGAAGGAGTTTGTGGCAGATGATGCCTTATTTAGAGGCTGCACGCGGTTGCCCCATTGCTGCCATTATATCGCGCATACGCTGATCTGGAGTGGATCTAATTATCTCCCGACGGAATTCAAGTTGCACCAAAACTGTCTGGGTGAGTAAATGAACACATTTCATACTAGAAAATAGGTCCAGATTGAAAAAAAAAACGAAGTTCCCCTTTAACCTTTTGCTTTGCGTGTTCATGTGAACGGGTAGTGGTGTACTGATTCTGGTTCAGACTGAGAGGGAGGGGGAAGTGGTAATCTTGAAATGGAGATTTTCTAGGTGCACACTAGAAACAAGTGGTATAATATCACCCACAATTTCCTCTAAAATATTGGTAAAATGGCAAGGAAATCGACAGTGGCAGCCAAAAAACAAACAAACAAAAAAAAAAAAACGCACAAAAGCTAGTATTCTTTTGTAATAAAAAAAAAAAAGTAAATTGCTATTTTAAGGTTGCTTTAATGTATTACAGTTTTATTGCATTATGTGCATCTGCTCATGTATGTAATGTAACGTTAAGCTTGAGTTGAAGGCGTCTTCTTTTCCTTTTGTTTTAACGTTTTTCACCCAAGAAAAGGAGATTATTGCTGTTACAGATTGCATTGCAACCTCTTCTGGATACAGCCGCAATGTCAGTTTACTGTGCCACGGCGAATATTGGTGACGCATGAGGATTTCAAAGGTTTGTCCCATTTCTTAGGGGAATAATTCAATCCCTAAGGGGAAGGGCTAGGGATATGGATGAAAATAGAAATTGGAATTGGGCCTTAGTCTTACAGAGTACATGGCCTTTTCTGCTTCCAGGGCTTTGGCATGTTTGATGGCCTCCACTTCCTCTTTGTCTTTCTTCAACATCCTGACAGAAAGGTGAAATAATAAACATTAACAGTCAATTCAACTGCATGTTCAATTTTTTTAAAGAGAAAAACAGAAAAAAAAACACTTTATAATCACACAATTGAGTCCCTCATTTAAACTGCTCTTGCTATTTCAGTTCTGAGTTGAAAATCTAGTTCCCCTGCTCAGACACACTGTAGCTACGTTTGGGACATTTTGGGGAACTAGTAATGATAAAAATAATATTTTTTTAAAAAAGAAAAAAAAACTGAGCTAACAGGTTGCCAGTGACATTTTCACTGTTTCTAATATATTTTCTTCAGCAATCTTATTCAATTCAATTCAACTTTGAGGAAACAATATAAAGAAACTCCCATAAACATTAAATGTATCTTAATCCAATCACTTCCAGAGATTCTTCATCACGACAAATCAACGAAGCAGTACGCCTGATACTGATCCTGGTATGTTTGCTTGACCCTTAAATGCTCAATGTATGCTTGATATAGTCCGTGACCTCAGCACTGCTTACATTATCAAAATGTTTCTGTAAATCCTTTTCATACAATTTTACAGATGTCTTTATGTTCTGCAGTGAAAAATAATCCTATGAATATTTAAAATGGTTACCGCAATGATTCTTCCTTCAAAAAATATGGATTTTGTTGGTTCAATGACTGAAATTGCAAATGATAATACACATTTTTCTATTTGATATTTCAGACTTTAAGGAGTGAATATGTTACCTGACAAAGTCGCCTTCAGCCATTCCATATGGAGTTGCCATTTTGTTTAGGTCCAGCAGCTGTTCTGGATTCAACTCATCAACATCAACCTCCACATCTGTATATACAAACATGCCAAATCACAACGTTAGGGGTCAGGCTTAGCAAATGATCAAGGAAAACCTACAACTTGACCAAAAAGAGGAATTTATAAATGGGCCACCATGCTTAAGTAACTTCTACATCTGAGAAGGATGTATAATCAAAATTTGCCTTACATAATTTGTTTGTTATAGGTTTAATGACAATAATAATATGAAATGCAAGTACTTTTCTTTGCAGGCCATTTTCAGTGTTGATTCAAAGCTAGTTTTAGGTTTTCACATAACATTTGTGTAACAAGACCAGGAGTGACCTAAAACTGGCGATGGTGTCTAACTGCAGTCAATCTTTACCCAGAAATCTTTCTGTATAGAATCGTTCAAGCATTGGCCAGCGGTTAGGCCAGCTTCTCTTCAAGTGAATAATTATTTTTACTAACTGAAGACGGTTTTGATTTTGTGAATCATTTGTGAAGGACTCAGTTTTCATCAAACATCGATACCTTTTCTGTTTAGTCTCTGAAGCTTTACTTTCCCTGATATGAATCTCATTTACAATCACATCTCACCAATGTCAGGGATGCCCTCATCCTCTTCAGATTCACTGTTCTCTGAATTCTCTTCATCTTTGTCTGACTGGGGATCAGGCTCTGGTACAGTGCTGTCTTCATACGTGTAACCAATCGTGGCTCTTTTCTCTGCCAGTCTGCTCAATATGGAGATGATTTATTTATTAATACATGGCAAACCTAAATCCTACAGCAAGAAAAAAACAAAGAGCAAACCACTTCAAAATTTTCATACTTTTTCTTCTCATCCTCATTTGGTTTCGATAAGCCACCGTAGAGCTCGTCCAGGTAGATCTGGTATAAACACTGCTCTTCAGAGACTGCAGGAGGACAGCAGGGACTTTAAGAGTGAAACACAACTGCAAAATATACCCACTGAGAGCAGGTTAATAGATGTCGGTTGCCACATTATGAATGCAAGATGAGAGCTGTACGTGCATTAACAGTGGTTAATCTCAGATTAATTTCTGTGAAAGTATATACTCACTGTTGGCAAAGTCATTCTGAACCAGACCTCTGTAACGCTCATAATTACATTTCCTCTCCTCCATCTCTTGCTCTGGGGTCCTATATGAGACAAAGAGCATAAAATTATTTGTGATGTTTGCCACTTTAGTTTATCCTCAACATGGAGAGCACTTTTTAGCCTCTGACTGAGGATTAAACATCTGACCATTGGGAAATGATTAAAAAAGCTAAAATCATTGGTTTTCCCCAATAAAAATCACAGAATGCATCAAATTCCATTAACCAAACCACTGCAGATGAGACAGAGCCAACTACTGAACATTTGGTTAGAGGATTGCACACAATCCAACTTCTTTAGCATTAAGAGTATAAAAAACTTTTGTATTTATAATAGTAAGAAAATCCCTTTGTAATTCATTAACAATATATGCACTTGCATGGATGCCGCTCATCTGGAAAAATACTTTAAAGCTAGGCAATTAAAGCTGGGAATCACCACTTATTTTCTAAATCAATTCGATTCACATTGGCCTGATTGGATTTAGATTCAGTCTGATTCGATTCAGTATCAATTCATTATGCAACAATCCACAACACTCACCAGTCTATTTATTTAAGAATATCCATATACGGCGCACACTCACTGTCAATTTGCTGTCTTTATTTATTATTGTGTATTCAACTCCTGTACAGTCTGTTTAAATTTATTTAATCTATCCTGTGTTTATGACAGTAAAGTCTTCTGTCTGAGCCTGTTTACATGACCAGCAAATTAGATGTCTAACAATATGAGGCATCTACATGTAATTCTGAAAATGATAATCAAAATATTGATGTTTATATTTACCAGTCCATTATTGATTTATGTCGGAGAATGTACATGTGTAGGGATGTCACTTCCTCTTATTTTCAAAACATTTAGTGTTAAACATGGTGGACCCCACATTCTGTGTATTGGCTGTAATATGAGAAGTAATAAGATGCTAAATAGTTCACAGGTGAATGTAATCCAATGGTGAATGAAAAAAAGGATCAGAATTTGGTATTATCTCTGTGAGAGACGTTGATTTGGGGTATATAGATGCCTTGTTACAGCTGTGAACATAACCCACCAAAACCATCTACTCTACTTCTTTATGAAGTGTCCGATAGTTTTCCACCTTTGTGTTTAGAATTTCCATCATAGGGTTGCCAGAAACAAATTTATTATGAGGGACATTTAATTTTTTTTAATTTGGCATATTCTGTGAGAAAAGCTGGTTTTGGACAGAGGCAACACAGACAACCTTAAAGTTGCCAGGGTTTTTCCTGCATATGAAATCACAAGGAAGCCGACTCAGCCTAATTTCATGCCCCCCCCCTCCCCGTATCTCAACTGTTATCTGACAAGAGTTGTGGTACATGGATGTCATTTTAACTGAAGATGCGGTGGCGCAGTAACGACAAGAGTGCACTGTAAGTCGCTGCCAAAACGGCCAAAGAGGAAGAACAGAGCTGCGAAATTCCCCTCCTGGAGGATTTTATTTCAGTGCTGCCAACTTGGCAACTTTGTCATTACATTTAGCTATTTTTCAGATCCTTCTAGCCACGTTTTTCAAAAAGTAACTAGCAACAAATCTAGTTTTCCTGGTGGTATTTGAGACTTTTAGAAACTGATGTGAAATCATGTATGATTTACTCTTTTTTTAACAGCGGGTGGTCCCGCATGCCCCTCCCTCCTTGAGCAACACAGAGGCTTATGCTGCGTTCCATTTTCATCGGAACTGGGAAGTGGGAACTGGGGGGTGACGTCACACCCGACCAACTTGCGTTCCAGCTCACTGGTCGGAAAACCAGTTAGCAACCTAGCAAAACAACGTGTTTGCTAAGGCTATTGTTATTAGCCGTTGTTGGCACAGCTGGTGTTGTAGTTCACATATACGACATGAAAAATGTGAATTACACTACAGCAGCTTCCCCCTACATCTGTATAAACCAATACTACGTGTACGATTGATTTATGCAACAAAATATAAGTAAGAAGTGTAAATAAATGTAACATTACAGAAGCTTCTAAAACTGCTAACACAGGGCACGGCCATCTTTAAATCTGAACTCGGAGCTGCGAGAGTTGTCCGACTTTCCGAGTGGGAAATCCGACTTCAGGGGGGCGTTCCAGTTGAAACTTCCTACTCGGAACTGGGAATTTCCGACTTCAAATGGAACGCAGCATTAGTCCTCACGCAGCAGCAGTTTTTGCTCCCAATCTGCTGCAGAGCAGGAAACATGCAGCTCTACTCTGTGAACCAGACTGAATATAAATTAAAATGAATTTTCACTTCTTCTATTGACAGCTTCTTTTTTTTTTATCTATTAACTTATGACAAGCAAAAAAAAAAAAAAAAACCCTTCTAGGTTTAAAAAAAATGCCAATGGAGCAAGGAAAACTTTTCTTGAAAAAGGTCTAAAAACAAATTACGTTCAGCAACTGTCTTATTTCAAGTGTAATGAGGATTTTTTGGGACCATAAATAAGAAATATTCTTGACAAGATTTCAAATTTTTGCAGTGAATTTAATGTTGAACAGGGGACTATCCTATTTGTATTTATTCCTTAATAAAAATATACTTTAACATGATAACTGTCATTTTCCTAATTATATATTTGACTCCTAAAGCACAAAATTTGCTGCTTGTAAAAAGTGTTTGCTTGAGCCAGTTGAAGACGAGGTGTACATGCACATGTGCACACGATCAGGATGGTACCACCTCTGCCTCAATCTGAGACAAGAAAAACCCTGGTTGAATACATATCTATTTATATATATCTATATCTATTTATATATATATATATATACATGTATATTAAGATCTCCAAAACATCGGTAAGTCATGCAAAAGTCTGTTGTCACTGGAAAAATAAACATGAAGAAGAAAAAATGAGGAAAAAAAAAGGAAAAAAGAAAACAGAAACAATACATGGATAACCAAGTTTTATCAATCAATATTGGGTTAATTAAATTTGAATTGATCCATTGATTTCTTTTAACCCAGCTCTCAAAGCAATACTCAGCATTAAAAAAAGCATTAAAATTGTGAAAAATCTAAATGTAAACCGTTTTTCCTTGTACACGACACATATTTGGTGTGTCTCTTCTTTTGTACAGTCTCTCATGAAACAAGACATTATGATAAGAATGTCCCTACAATGTGTAATCATAAGACAGGAAATTGTGCATCATAAAATAGTGGCATTAAGTCCATACTTTGATCAAATGTAATGGGATTTATCTGAGCAATTTCTAGACTTACGATGTGCTGAGCAGAGGGGGAGTGTAGGTGGGGATGTAGTCCAGGTGAGCCCTGACATCAAATCTGTCGATCATATTGTTGGCATCACCCTGCCATGGCATCCTTTACACAAACAGTAAAAAAAAGTATAATGAGAACAAATTCCAATAATCATCTCCGGTGTGTGATGGTACGTGTGCGGTTTAAGAGCGAGTTTTTTCCTCACATGTTTGCAGGGCTTTCTGCAGCCAATGCCACAGCAGGATCCAGGTGGATCTTGTAGGATCTGCCATGAACCTGGAGAAACTGTGCTGGATCTTTTTTCTGTTAAAACAAAGTCAGAGATAGTCAAACACAACAAAATGGCGTGAGAAAAGTAAATAAACAGAATACAGCGCGCTCACGGCGATTTGATCCCAGAGAATCAGCAATCTCGTTAAAGAGATTGTTGCTTTTTTAAGAATACCAAGAACGTGCTCTACAAGTTGCAGATAGAGGTGAAAAAGTTCTTACTATCTTCTCGTAGTACTCTCGGCGGCGTTCACCACGCCGCTTGTAGTCTACCATCATGCCACGGAGCTTGCGCTCGTGTTTGCGGGCCTCCTGCCACATGACGGCACCGCTGGGGGTGGGGGCGCGACGGGGCACGGCTGCTGTACAGAGGTGAACGCAAAAGAAACATAGGAGATAGGAAAAAAGAGAAAGCAAGTGGAATTAAATGTCTGACTACGTTTTCCATGTTTTTGTCTCCTTTTGTCTTGTGTCATAAATTCGGCATAGCCATTTTCTTCACAGAGTCGCCCTTAAGCTCTTTAAAAGCAAAATTCTTCCCGACAGGCCATGGCACACTTTGGTTGGAATCAAATAATAGGCAGAAATTTTGGTAAGTTTTTGAAGGAAAGCAGTTGTTATATCAACACTGACCAAATCGTTCACAATCAAGAGTTTTTACCATTATCAAACAACTTTGGGTCTGACCCAGAATGGGCCACACAAACTGAGGGTGCAGTTGCCACTTCTTACTGGGGCAGTAAGAACATGCTGATACACCAAAATATTGCAATATTTTGTATTGCGACATGGTACTAACGTTAAAAGTGCCGTATCGATTTTGTACTAACAAAATCTTGTGAGATGTCGTGGATCCGCTACGAAATCTTGCGAGATTTTTGTTGTTCCATCAGCACCAGTCCAGCATGTAGAAAAGTGACTGTTATTATGGAAGAACATCATACCCCAGCATTCCTTTCAAATTATGAGCTCGTGTCTTGGAAAAACGAGTTCATCACGTCACTTCCTCGGAAAATTATCTCAGAAAAACTGGAACGCACAATACAGTGCAGTATCATGCTGCTACAAACTGACTTGCTTTGAAGCTGCTTATGTCTGTGGTTTTAAGTTACCAAGTTGTCAGAAACATTAGAATCAGCTACGTTAGCTAATACCTGCTAGTATCTGATATGCAGCAGCATTGGTTATATTTAATGTGTCTTTGAAACCTAATTGTTATGATGAATTGTATCTTCATGTTATTGAAGTGAATGAATCATGCCAAATAAAATCATACCATATCACATTGCCAGATTCTTTCCAATACACACCTCTACTTCTCTTCAATACTCAGAAATGACCTGCTTTTAGTTGAAAAATGGACATTACAACAAAGACAAGTACTTATTACAGGAAAGCACCTGTCATAACCCTAAACCGTCAGAGCTTCTGTTAGCATTTCCTTATATTAACAAGTGAAAGGGGCAGCAATCTAATTCATATTGGTCTACAGTCTGCATAACCCATGTCTGATATTAACAGATACTCTCAAACAAAAATAACCAATAACCACAGTTCACACATACATTAAAATATAAAAGCTCAGTTGCAGTTCTTGCACAAAAATGCAAGAACTGCAGTTTTGTTTTTGTTTTGCTGTTTATTGTTGATCTCTCAATGAACTGTGTATTTATATGATTAGAATCATAAGGATTATTTGGAACATAATGTGATAATCCTAGAAATTGCTAACCCCTAACCCTTAATGACGAAAAGAAACATAGGAGAAACAGCAAATACCGTTTGATGTCAATTAGTGAAATTCAAAACAACGAAAACAAATAAGAAATATTAAAACACTATAATGCAAGTATTTTAAGATCTGTTGAGTGTTGTCACTCAGTTTATCTTAAACATCAAATGTGCTGTCAATAATAGATCTGATTTTTAGGGCAGTAGTGATGACTGACGTGAACAGATAAAACAGAGCAGTAATAAAACAAACAAAAACAGTGAATGCACAACTGTATGCTAAATAACTTGCAATAAGAAGCCATCGCTGTGTTATTGTTAAATCAAGTGACAGGTCGTTTTTCTTCAGAACATTACTCCTGTTTTCTTTTACATTGATGTCAACACCTACACAATCTAGAACTTAGGAGCTAAGCTAGCATACTGTCCGACATCAGTGTTTTCAAGCTAGTTAATTTTTTTCAATTTAGTGACCTGCACCCCAGCTTTGGAACATACCACGATGTGGAATATCACAGTTTTTATAGTTAAATGGATTTTATGATTGCACACATGGAGTTTGGTTGCGCATGCTGCCGGGCCTTCTTAATGCTGTGCTGCTTTAGCATCACAGCTAATTCTGCTAAGCTAATGTGTAAAGCTTTTACCAGTATTTAAGTTGCAGCTTATGAAAAATTAGAACACCACGAATGGAAAAAATATACAGTGCATTTAGCTGTGCCTGTATTACATGTCGTACCTGTTTTACTGTCCACCGACAAAAACTGAGTTTAATCTCGGTTAGCCGACGGCTATTGCAGCGAAGTAGCAGCAACACATACACACACCTCCTACTTCTACTGTCCTGCGATACCGGATTCAGATTGTGAGGGCGCTGCAAGTTCAGTTCAGCAGTCAGCACCACACTGCTCCGGAAAACGTGACTTTATCACATGTCCAAAACTTCGCGGGAGCCGTCCGGGGTCGACTGCAGTGTGCAGGTAGAGCTCAGCAACTGTGGACCTGCCGCCTCCGCCGATAACAGAACCTAGTCCTGATTAGTTTCATCTATCACTGACGCAAAGTTGTAGGCTACAAGTTATTCCACACAGATAGATATGAAGCATTAACTGTAGGTTATGCCAACACACGGGCAAAAATGTCCCAAATCCTCTTCATAATTTGGATTTGTTTATTAAAAGACACTGGACTCATTGTATACTTCTCATGCCACCTTTGCACCCACTCATGTTATCCACAACCACTAAGACCTTTATTAATAATGGTGATTAACTAACAGTTACCCAGATATTTCAATTTTATACTTTCAGTTAAGTGATGATTAACAAGAAATCAGAATTTTTCAGCAGCAAACTAAGGACACAATCTGTAGCATCTCACTCACCATAGCTCACCAATTCACATTCCTATTATATCACTGCTAAGAGATGCAAATAACTTATTAATTTTACTTAATATAATAATAATAATAACAACAACAATAATAATAAATAATACAGTACATTGCATCCTTTTCAGACCATCAACACAAATAAATACACAATAAGAGGGATTTTTTTTAAAAAAGAAAGAAAGAAAGAAAGAAAGAAAGAAAGAAAGAAAGAAAGAAAGAAAGAAAGAAAGAAAGAAAGAAAGAAAGAAGTAGAAGAAGAAGTTAGAATCCAGAGTTTTCTGTTTATAAATTGTAGAGAGTCTGCAAACTTGATGATTTGAATGTTTTTATCCCAAAATGAGGGAACTTACTGATAGCTGTTTCACCCTGAGCAGCTCATCACTGGCATGGAGGATGCTGCCAACAACTATGCGCATGGTCCGTAGGCAAAGAGATCATCGGACCTGGTTGTAAACACAATTTGCAAAATGGTGGGTAAACTGAGAGCAGAAGTTGTTGCTGCCACTTTTTCATATCTGCCTGATTTTCTTTGTATTTCATTGTTATTGGGGTTTTGAGCCACCAGAGGGCGCTGCAGCGCATGGGTCAGCTTCGTGTGCAGTCAAGGTTAGTTTTTCTTTGAAAGAAGTGATCTCCAGAGAGAACAGGTCCATGTGTGGCTGCTGTGAACAAATGTGACATACTCTCTCTTCAGAATTTTGTAGATACTCATATCTGTAATATTCCAATTTAAAAGAAATTAGAGAGACATAATATTTATGCATTACAATCTAAAAAAATAAATAAATAAATAAATAAAATAATAATGGATGACAATGTCAACCCAGCAAAATCTTCAATAGAGAATAAATTTGGCTCCTGGTCTGCTGGAGACCTCTGTCTTTATGGACTAGTGTTATTAAAGGTACAGTAAGTAAAAAATCTAAGGTCAATGACAGAAAAATGTGATATATAATTCAAAACTGTGTTTCTATTGATGTATAATCACTGTACTAGAACAGCATTTATATGTTTAGTTTCTTAGAATGAGTAATTTATATCTACTTGCTGGGTTGTGCACATATGGAGGCTGCCATATTTTTTTCCACCATTTTTAGTGTCCCTGAATGGACAAAACAATGTGTGTGAAATAAGAACCCTCTGAACTTTAAAACTGCTGTACCAGCTTTATTTGTTTGTTTGGGAGTTAGAGACTGTTTGGGATCAGTAATGCCTTAAAAGACATTAAAAGTAGTTCCTCATTGTCCAGTCAGAGCTACACCTGAGACCACTGGATCCACTCAGATGAAAACATCTTTATGTCTGGGATAATTTTGGCCACTAACAGCCACCATATATTCACAACAGTGCCTGGAATATGAAGTCATTTGAAAGAAAACATCTTTTCTTTCAAATACTTATCTTTACCACTAGATGTCCGTAATTCTTACATACTATATCTTTACGTAAAGCTAAAGGTTTTTATAGAACTTCTTCTGTTTTTTCTTCTGTTTAGGTAACCAAGAAAAAAAAAAATTCAAACAAACTTCTTTTTGATTTTATCTGGAAGAAAAAGCCTCATAAAATAAAAAACAATATTATGTGCTTTTCTCTCTCAGAAGGAAGACTCATTGTATTAGACTTCCATTCCCTTAATGTCACAACCAAAGTAAATTGGTTAAAAATTTTCTTTAAAAACCTAGATTGTGTGTGGAATATTTTCCCAAATTACTTATTTCAGAAACTAGGTGGTCACAAGTTCCTATTAATTTGCCCATATGCTTCAGGAAAACTTTCTATCAAGCTTCCATTAACAAGTTCTCTTATGCTGGTCTCTCCTCTGCAAACACAACTATTCACCACACAGACTATTCTTATGGAACAATGCCTGCATCAGATACAAAGATAAATATGTTCTACAAAACCTGGTTTGACCAGAACATCCTGCTTGTAAGGTAACTCATTAATAATGATGGTCAACTGTATTTATATGATAATTTAAGAGCAAATACAGTGTTTTCATACCTCAACAAGAATATAACACTGTAATTAATGCACTGCCATTCAATAGCATGTCATTATTACGATGAGAACCGCACATAAATAATAATGCGAATAATACACAAGGGGATTCATTCATTATATACACACTAACAAATAGAGGTACCAGTTTGTACTTAAAAGGGTACAAAGCTTGTCATTGGGGGTGTTCCTTTTTGAAAGCCATTTCTGCATCCTTTGGTCCTGGTCCATTTTTGTAACTTATCAAGCTGTACCAGTTAAAGTACAATTAAACCAATGAAAAATGATTAATAAAGTCTAGATTATGACAACAATCAAAGATGCTAATAATAACTGAATAATTATTATATAAATATTAGGCCAAACACATATAATATAATTATACATATTATTTACTATGATTACTATGATTATTATGAAACTCATGATATGATAACTACTGTTATACTACTGTTTAGAAGTACTGCTAATTATAGTTATTGTACAAGCTCACACATTTTTCAATGCTGCAGGTACTCTTTGGGTTGAAATGGTACAAATTTGTACTTTATATTACTTTGGACCCTTTTTCATAGTATATAGGGACTTCTGGCCTCATAAATAAAAAGAAAGAAAGAAAGAAAAGAAAAGAAAAGAAAAGAAAAGAAAAGAAAAGAAGAGTGAGCTTTTTACAAAGTTGAACTTCCCTTCTGGGATGAATTAAGTATTTTTCATTTAATTTAATTTCATAAAGACCAATATTGTACTTTTTTGTAAAAAAAAAAAAAAAAGACCTACAGGTACAGAAATGTTCCTGTGTCGCACCACTATGTTTGATAGTATATTTATACATTTTGCCTAAATTTATAGTCTTCGTAAGCTTTTGGTTGTTAGATTTAATTTTTAAAAGTACATTAGTTAAAGGCCCTGCGACAGACTGGCGACCTGTCCAGGGTGTACCCCGCCTCTCACCTGATAATAGCCGTGGCAGCAAGTTATTCCTCCTCTGCTCTGTGTGTCGGATATTCCTCCCGATATGAACACACTGATATACAGTAGATGGAGCAGTGTCCAGTTTTGACACAGACGGCAGAAATCTTCATATATAAATGTCCGTGATCTCCTTATTCACTTATTACCACATTAAAGTTTTCCTCTGATGTTCCAGCAACCAGGAATGTGACAGTCCTTCTAGATTTCCTCCATATTGTTCAGAAAAAAGTCTGATTCTCATCTGTTCTAATTATACATGTACAGAAATGCCACCGTTGCAATGGCGGACAGTCTACTGGCGGCCACGCAGGGCCGTTGCAACAAAGCAAGCAAACCAAGCAAACCAAGCAATTGCCTAGGGCCCTGAGCTGGACTGGGGCCCCAAGACGATAGCTGGCCTGGTTCTGAACTCAATGTAACGACAAACGGCGCAAGCTTCCCTTTAAATTCAGTGATTGCCACTGCAGAAAAGTGCAACAACACCGCTATCAAAATACACCTGGGTCGGAGCTACGGGAGTGGCCACCCCCATGTTTTAAACGGGCAGCACGCAAGCAGTTACAGAGACCCCCAAGCTGCTTCCAAACCACTTTTCCTTCGTATATTAGACACTAGCTACCCCATACAGTTGGAATTTTTAAGATGGGAAGTTGAAAATCCCACTTTTAAATGATAAGTTTCTTTTTTTTCAAACTGGACCTTATTTCTAGGAGTTTATACATACATTTACTCACCGGTAAAGTTTCTGCATCACTTTGAGTCCTTTCAACTCCATTTTACTTGGAGCCCCATAATTCCTTGAAACAGCCCTGCTTGATCATTAAATTTTTTTTTTTTTTTTGTCTGCAGCATCATGTCTCTGCTTCAGTGGCACAGTTAAGGAGATCACCATGTTTTAGTAACCACCAGAGATGCAAGGTCACAAGCATTTATCAAAATGCAGTACGGTTGTTAAATGCTTGTATTTAAATCAATGTGAAATTACACGTCTCAGTTGCATCATGTAAACATTGTTGCTGCCTACTACAATTTGTTAAACCCTGAATCTGAGCATGTTTCAAACCTCCAGCTCAGGAGGGAATAATGTGATACAACTTTATACTGAAATTACAGAAAAGGGTATTTAGGTTAAACCAGTTTATCTTTGAGTGTAACAGCTAGATTGTATCCATTATTCCAGGTGAATAGGAATTTGACAACCTATGCAATATTGGTGTGAATTTTGCAGGGCTTTCCAGACTGAACTAAATCAGAATTTAGTAAAATGAAAAAGCAGGAAGAGCTCTATAAAGGCTTCAGTGCATTATATTTTCAATAATTATTTATGAGAGCAACAGAATTAATCCCAAACAATGGTCACAACAGTTTATTACATAGGAGTACAACTGAAGTGTAAAATTTAGAACGAGGATACTGTCAGCACCACAATACTTCATTTTTCCCTTTTATACTTTCCAGTCTTTGTACCACTTTTCTTTGAACAGATAAAGCACCAGAAACTGTTCAAAGGCAGGGTAGATTATGCTTTCCAGGATCATTATTTGCTATAGTGTTTAAAGTCTTCTTCACACCCTGATTGCAGCCAGTTGATTAAATGTTCTGACACAAAAATAAATTAAAAAAAAGATCAACTGCGGAACAGACAGGACTGAAAAAAACCACATCCAACGAAATTGTAACGGCCTGTGCTTATTGATTGAATGATTATATATCCATCAAACTCGACTGCTGTTTGTCAGAATGCCTTTATTCTCTTTGAACCAGCGTCCCAGTACAACAAAATTGCTTTCAGTACAACCCGTCCAAGATCAGACAGACAACAGACAAAACAACACAACATTCTGGAACCGGGAGGACTTGAGGAAGCAGTGTATGCACGTGCTCCCATGTTTGCAGATACAAAATGAAAAGATAACATTGGGAGAGGTGGGGAGAGGGGACAAAAAAAGAAACCACTGTCCCGCCTCTGACATTTTCCAAAGACATCAAGGAAAAGCTTTTAGGGTGAAAGAGGTGATTCTCTGGAAATATCTGCCTGAGAATACAGTAGTTAGATCAATATTATGTTAGATGTCAGAGAGAGAGAGAGAGAGCTGTGATGTTGGCAGAGAGCTGATACTGCTAAGTGGAGTTATTCTAAAACAGTTTTATGAAAAGATCAAACCATCCCAATTTACTAAAAATACGTGCAAATTGTTTGCTTTAAACTGTTTGAAACCTGCTTTTTTCCAAATTATTAATGCTGTAAGGTGTATAAGTTGGAGACTGAAGTCACCTTAAAACATCATTAAAGAACTTGCACGTAAGTTGTTTGTTTAACTTTTACAGACACAACCTTCAACATGTTCACATACTTGTACAAAAGCATACATTTCAGGTCCAGTAAGGGCATTTAATTTGTCTTTCATGGTATTCAAAAGAATATTTTCTTTTCTTTTCTACATTTAACCATTTCAGACACAAACATATAGAAGAGAATCAGCTCAGTCAAGAAAAGGAATCAGTTCAGTCAGCATCATAATTTATCCATCATTTAATTTATTCTAAGCCTTTTTGATGAACAAACCTAACTCAAGTTAATGAGTCACTGTGCAGAGCTCGATTTACCGGTCCATCTACGTTCCTACCATCAGCTATGGCCATGAGCTGTGGGTCATGACCTAGCCTAGGAACGCCTCTGGATCCCCCTGGATGGCACCCCTGGGTGCTTGGGCCCTGGGCCCCGTGGTGTGCCTGCCCCGAGGGGGCGGCGCCGGGTGGGGTCGGCAGCTGCTGGTCTTGGTCCACTGGGACCTGGGCCCTGAGACCGCGGCTGGCTCCGGCTGGGGCCGCCTTCTGCTGCCCTCTGGAGGGGATGCATGTCCGTTCCTTTGAAGGGGTGGCTGGGGTCTGGGCCTCTGGGTGGCTGTGGGGGCCCGGGTTTCAGGCTTTGCGGGCTTCCTCCACCTTGCAGAGACAAGGCTGCATCTGCATGACCGCATCGCCATAGAGCACCCCTTATTATGCATGTTGACACTGTGACGCTGCTTCCCGTTGCACTGACTAGGTTGTACCTCTTCCCTGCGTAGTTCTGCGTATGTTTGTATGATCTGAGGATATTTAAGCCACCTGCAGGTCCTCCTGTAGGAGATTACTTGTTTTGTTTTCCAGCAGAGACCTTGGAATGTTGTTTAGGGGTTTCTGTACAAATGCACCAGTGAACTGTGTAAGTGGATCCATGTTTTCTCTCCTCTCTCTCTCCCTCTGCCTCACTCCTTTCTCTCTGTTCCACTTCTTATCATTGCTTCTGTTAACTTTCATTTTTCAATTGTCAAGCCCAGCAGTATGGTCTGGAATGCTGTTATAAATAAATGTTTAATTAAAGAAATAAAATGAATAAAAAGGATATCAAGGGGGGCCTTGTGTTCATAAAGTTCCCCTTGACAAAGCAAAACTGTTCAACACAATCAAGTAACCAGATCACCATTCTGTTTGCTAAGATGCTGGACAGGACAAGTAGAAGAGAAAAAAAAAAGATAAATGCATTCATGAGCAAATTATTTTACAATCCCTGACAGTAATTTATGGTCAAGAAATTTTGTCCAATTATCTTTAGAGTGCAAATATAATTGCAAGTAAAAAGCAGACAATTTGTTCCTGTAGGAGCCATTGTTGTTTTATTACGTTTTCAATTTAGATATGCTAGATTTCTTTATCCCTACGCCTTATATGATGTTGTGTAAAATGACAATAAAACAGAATGCTACTGTTTGCAAATAATTTCAGCCTGATGTCAACAATACAATATTAAATGTGAGAGGGAGAGACAAACGGCTTTAGATTTTGATAGACATACCATCATTTAGTCAATAAGCACGGGGCGTTCAAGACAATTGGATGGGTTTTTTTTCAGTCCTGTCCGTTCCACAGGTGACTTAAATCTTTTTATTTTTGTGTCAGAGCATTTAATTAATTGGCTGCAATCAGGGTATGAGGGAGATTTTAAGCAATATATTTAAAAAAAAATGCTCCTGGAAAACATAATCCACCCTGCCTTTAAACTGGATCATACTCAACTTAACTAGAGAGATTTATGATTAGCAATTAGCTGGCATGTGCCAGCAACCTCTGACAGTCCAAAACCATGCATGTAGGTGAATTAATCACTTTACATCATCCCTAGGAGTGAGTGTGAGTGTAAGTTTTTGTCTGTCTCTGTGTTATTCCTTCGATGGACTGGTGATCTGTCCAGGGTGTCCTGCCTCTCACCTGATAATTGCTGGGATAAGCTCCAGCCGCACCACTCCTCTGCATTGGAATGAGCATGCAGAGAATGTGGATGGATGCATGTTTTCATTCATAGTGTCTACATCATTCCAACTTTATTGTAAACATGTACTGTATGTCTATATTTCTTTAAAAAATTGACATATTTGACCCAGAATGAGAACCTGTGAAGTCTGAGTTAAAAATAGTTTCATCCATGCGCAGACCTGACTGTGAGACACAACTGCAGAACATACACAGAAATGACCCTTAGTTATACAGTAATCTAATAAAGAAACAATGCTAACTCCCCGTGACTGTACCAACATGATATAGTCTTGCTTTAAGCAGTGACAGCAACAATAACAGCTCTTCACTTTCTCTTGCAAAGACCATTATAAGCCATTCTATAACACTGACGACAAGACATTTGGCCTTAATTCTGGGAATCATTAACCATATGCAGTAAGAAAGAAAAAAGAAAGTTGTTAAATGCACTTTTATTACAATGCACATGTGCTGGTTGCTCCAAATGGAAAGTGAAATGAACAGACAAAAAGCAAAGTGATACAGTAATACTTCCAGAATGAACCACAGTACAAAAAGAGCATCAATATGTACAATATATTTATATACAAAAAAGCTATTTTACATACAGGTATGAAAAAAAATCATACATCTTTGAAAAACTGCAGTTTTACAGAAACAATACAGGCAACAGTGTATAGTTTTAAAACCGAAGGCTTAAAAGCCCTTTGTTCAGGAGTCTGAACTCCCTTTTGACAAGTACATCAGCATTTTTTTCATGTGTGTAAGTAAATATTTCTGTCCTTCATTTTCCCCCACATACACTCATATTATACATTCTCTCTTCCACTTTCAGGCACTCTGACATACCACCAAACACAGAAACACACCAAGTGTTAAATAGGCATCAGCTCTCTGATATTTCTGTCAGAGTTCAGTCTGAAATAGAAATAGGTTCTGCACACCAGTCAGATGGCATCATGGACCAGAACACATGTTAAGACTCCTACAGAGGAGGATCATCTGTTTACTCCTTAGAGTATCTCAGGCACTCCAAGGCAACTAAATCTTCAGGTTGAGTCTTTCAGTCAAACACCAAACACCTACAGTACAACTTCTTAAAGCCATCAATAGGCTCAAAGATGACACAGCCTTGTAGCCTTTCCACAGAATCTTTTGCTCCTATGGTGTCCACTGGAAGCCATTTGAGCATGTAAAGATCAATTGCCCTCACAATAATCAGAACATTGACACAGTGCAAGTAACTGGAGATGAGGTCCTGTGAGCAAGAAAGTGCTACAGATGCTAAATTCAATCAATAGAGCTCCTCAAAGACTCACAAGTTCTGGACATGGTCAAACTTCCAGTTCCTGATTATCTGTGTAATGGAAGCGGTTCAACTTTTCTCTCTCTAGGTTTGAAATGTCCAGTTTGGGGGCATGAGCTGGCTTTAGCGCTGGGGAGGGGTGAGAAGGAGCCGGAGAGGGTGGCAAGGTCAGTTCAATTTCCTCATAGCAACGTGAGACGGGTGCAGGGGCTGGTGGGTGTGTGAGAGGGGTGGCAGGGGGCAGGAGGGGCACAGGACGGTCCACATTTCTGATGAGGTTGACAAACTCCCTTTGGTTGTTGATTCCTTCTTCCTGTGGGACGGCCTGCTGTTTTTTCCGCTTTCGATGGAGGTGTGAGAGGATGAAGGCGCAGGCAGCACAGCCACAGACCGTCACTAAAGCTAAGACTCCAACCAGGATCATATAGAAGCTGAGACCCCCGTGTGTTGTGTCAGACATGGCACCTTCACAGGAGCAGAGAGATAAGACGTGGCTTTATTAACATTTTCAACATTTTTAAACACAAACACATTCTATTTATCTCACCTGGACAGTGTTGACCAATGCAAGGATTTCTTAGGCTCACACACTCATTGTCATGGTAACCGTCAGGACATGCACACATGTGCCTGCCCTCTGCAATGTGACACTGCACTCCCTGCTGGCAGGGGTTGGGATTGCACATATCCAATGCAATCTAAAATAGTAAAGAATGAAATTATTTTAAAACATGTAAGAGAATATTATAATTTCTAATGTGTGAGATTTTCAGTGGGAAGAAAAGAGTTTGAAAGGTTTAAGGTGGGCCATCTGTGCATTAAAACTGGCCAAGTACCTGAATAAACAATCTTTTTTTTCCCATTATTCATTTTTTGCTGTAACTATTCCTTCACCTTGAATGAGGCATTATAAGGTAAGGTGTAAGAGATGTGTCATAACTGCCACTGTCTGCACTGTGAAAAGATCCACTCAGCATTGCAATCTGACCTAAACATATCTGATATTTGATGATCAGAATGAAACTGGCTGACTGATTGAGACTGCTGTAGCTCAGCAGGAACATAAAGCATAACCTCTTTGTTTTAAACATCCAGATATTTAATATAATGTGATTACTGTATATCAATATAGTTTTTCTAGAACTGACTTGATAAAAGTCAATCACTGGCATTGTGATAGCATTAAAATTAGTCATTACATTGACGTGCAGTTTTTTTTTAAGACTGCAAAAATAAAGACTTATTCCTTAAACAAGTTTAAATCAAACCCACAGGTAGGTTATCCGTTATTTAAAAAAGCACAATTTTCTGTATTAATTCCTTCAATTTATCTTAAAGTTTGCATCATTTTTCCACATTCCTAAATCTGTATTTATTAGCCATTTTTGTTTATTTCATGTTTACCTAGCCTTAGCCATTGCACAGAGATATACGGTATATGGCGTGTGATCATTGTTGATTTATTGAAGTTATCCAACCTCACAGAGAATTCCTGAATATCCTGCAGGACAGGTGCAGGAGGCCGTCCTGCCATCCTTCTCCACACATTGTCCTTCATTCAGGCAGGGATTGCTGTCACAGGGACTTGGACCATTTTGGCAATATTTTCCTGAGAAACCAGGCAGACACAAGCATCTGGACCCCGACACCTGGTCCTGTATGGGATAATATATATTTTAAGTTAAAGTAATTGCTCGAATTTTTTGTCATGGAGCTGTATGATTTTCCTACCAGCAGCGTTAGGTTATCAATAATGACCTGGCCCCAACTTTGTCCTGTCAGCTGAAATATGTTTGTTTTTTGGTTTGAAAAAAATAGTTCTGGCTAGTTTCTGGGATCCCAAAAGTAAATGGTCTTGCAACAAAAATCAATATGGGTTTGAAAGGGTGATAATACTGAATCATAAAATCACTTACCCCCCAAAATTTTGGACCCTGCAACCACTTGGCACTATTTTCTCCCCGTTCATATCACCGCGCGCTGCCGCCTGTCAGCTGTTGCTCTGTTTTGAATTATTTTTTTTAAACCAAAAACCAGACAGAACTTAGCTCACGGGACGCAGTTGGGGAAATTATATAGCTTCATGTAAAAAATTCCAAACTATCCCATCACATACTTGATATGAAGTTCAAGAAAAAGAAAAAAAGAAGAAAAAAAAACACTAGAGGGGGGCAGGATTGATTTGCCATGAGTCTGACAGACAATACTGGCACACCAGCCTGACTAACATGATGTAGGGCAAACATACACAGACATTGACTTGCTTTGCATCTAATACGTGACGTTGGTCAGGCTGGCGTACCAGACAATACACATTTGCCTCTGAGAATAAACTGTGAAGCCATTGCTTTATTTTAAATACAGGCTATATTTTCTGATATTCTTAAGGTTGGAACACCACAACAATTAAAGTTGAGTGAAAATCCCTTATTTTCATACAGTAAGCACTTGATAAAAAAGATATGTGTCATTACTTAGTAAAGGGCAGGGTGAGTAGAGGATAATAAAGCAGGTTAGATATTGAGAGACTTCAGGCAGAGAAAAGCAGCACAGCCACAACTCTCACCTCACAATGTCCACCATTCAAACACAATCCCTGACAGCTGCTGTTCCCTAGAAATCAGAGACACCAGAAACACCAGATTAATCTGTCAAACAAAGACAGGATTTCAATAAGCACACAAAGCTGTAAACAACAATATACAAGGGGAAAATAGCAGAGTGAATGACATGACTGGTCATGAGCCAAATTTGAACAACATTGCATTGCTGTGCAACCAAGAAGACAACATTCTCCCCTTTATATAGTATATATGAGGAAGTAACAGGTAACAATAAAAGGTGATTTCTAAAAGAGATGTTTGGCAGAACTGGAGCATGATGATCTCCTGTCCGCAGGGATTTGTCTGCAAGAGCTGCTGTTTGAAGGCGCTTCGTATTTCATTGTTTTCCACAAAACAATCACATCTCTCTTCAATCAATTTGCTTCCATTATTTTTGTTCCCTTTTCATCCTTTCATTCTTACTGATGTCACAGTTGGGCCCGGTCCATCCAGGAAGGCAGTCACACAGGTATCCACCGATCAGGTTGCGGCAAGAGCGGGCGTGGACGCATATACTCATTTCACATTCATTGGTGTCTAAAGAAGCAAAGTTCAAGAAAAAGTTTCTCAAAACCCAGATGAACTTGTAAAACAAACATTTAATGCTTTCCCCTCATTTTTTGTATCCCTGCTTAGAAATGATTAATTAAAAACAAAAACTGTGTCACCTTGTCACCTTTTCAGGAAACACGAAACACATTACATTGTTAAGGATTAGTGTGTAAATGAGTCACATAATGTTTAGCGTATGTCACTGTGAGAAATTAAAAATTTCCATTTGAAGTAGCCGCAATTAAATCCAGAGTCTCAGAAATGATTATTAATAATTTAAATCATGCATATACAGTGGGTATGGAAAGTATTTAGACCCCCTTTAAACTTTGTACTCTTTGTTTCATTGCAGCCATTTGCTAAAATCCAAAAAGTAAATTTTATTTCTCACTATTGTACACTCAGCACCCCATCTTGAAAGAAAAAACAGAAATGTAGAAATTTTTGCAAATCTATTAAAAAAGAAAAACTGAAATATCACATGATCAAAGGTACTCAGACCCTTTGCAGTGACACTCATATTTAAAGGGACTAGAGGCAGGAACTGTGAAAGAATAAACAAGCATGTCCATTTTTTTAATACTAATGGGTTATGAAGCATTAAAAAACAAAAAGAATGAGCCAACCCACGTCTAAGCAGAAAAAGATTTTATCCGCGTAGTAAACAACATTATAGCTTCAATTTGTGCGTGCTCCCATGACGGCTTGGTTTGTGGCTGCAGTTACCCGCAGTCGTGGCAGTTGCGAGTCTCATTTATCAAACTTTCTTCAAGTCCCATTAACTCATAGGCTGTCTATATCTTCTGATCCTCCTTGAGATGGTTCTACTCCTTCATTGGAGTCCAGCTGTGTTTAATTAAACTGATTGGACTTCATTAGTAAAGGCACACACCTGTCTATGCTACAGCTCACAGTGCATGTCAGAGCAAATGAGAATCATGAGGTCAAAGGAACTGTCCAAAGAGCTCAGAGACAGAATTGTGGCGAGGCACAGATCTGACCAAGGTTACAAAAGAATTTCTGCAGCACTAAAGGTTCCTAAGAGCACGGTGGCCTCCATAGTCCTTACACGGAAGAAGTTGGGACGACAGGAACTCTTTCTAGACCCAGACATCCAGCCAAACTGAGCAACAGTGGGACAAGAGTCTTGGTGAGAGAGGTAAGGAAAAACCCAAAGATCACTGTGGCTGAGCTCCAGAGATGCAGTAGGGAGATGGAGAAAGTTCCACAAAGTCAGTATCACTGCAGCCTCCACCAGTCGGGGCTTTATGGCAGATGGCAAATGGAAGCCTCTCCTCAGTGCAAGACACATGAAAGCCTGAATACATTTTACAAAAAAAAACAAACACATGAAGGACTCCCAGACTGAGAGAAATAAGATTCTCTGGTCTGATGAGACCAAGATTGAACTTTTTGGAGTTAATTCTAAGTAGTATGTTTGGAGAAAACCAGGCACTTCTCATTACCTGCACAAAACGATCCCAACAGTGAAACATGGTGGTGGCAGCATCATGCTATGGGGGTCTTTTTCAGTTGCAGGGACAGGACAACTGGTTGCAATTGAAGGAAACATGAATGCAGCCAAGTACAGAGAGATCCTGGAAGAAAACCTCTTCCAGAGTGCTCAGGACCTCAGACTGGGCCGAAGGTTCACCGTCCAACAAGACAATAACCCTCAGCACACAGCTAAAATAACAAAGGAGTGGCTTCAGGACAACTCTGTGACCATTCTGGACTGGCCCAGCCAGAGCCCTGACTTAAACCCAATTGAGCATCTCTGGACAGACCTGAAAATGGCTGTCCACCAACGTTCACCATCCAACCTGACAGAGCTGGAGAGGATCTGCAAGGAAAAATCGCAGAAGATCCCCAAATCCAGGTGTGAAAAAGTTGTTGCACCATTCCTAAGAAGATTCATGGCTGTTGTTCAAAAGGGTACTTCTACGCAGTACTCAGTACAAACGGTCTGAATACGTATGACCATGTGATATTTCAGTTTTTCATTTTTAATAAATTTGCAAAAATTTCTGCATTTCTGTTTTTTTTCTGTCAAGATGGGGTGCTGAGTGTACATTAATGAGAAATAAAATGAACTTTTTTGATTTTGGTAAATGGCTGCAATGAAAAAAAGAGTGAAAACTTTAAAGGGGTCTGAATACTTTCTGTAACCACTGTATATCCAACTGAAGAAACTGGTTGCCCATATTCTCTGTTCTTGCACAACAAACTGAGAAAAATCTATTTAGTCTCATAAATGGGCAACATTCCCCCTTGAAGGGCCTTTGGTACGAAAGCAGGGATCTACAGTATTATTACATAGAGAATGAAGAAATCCATGTAAACATGTCTCAATAAACCCTGATCATAATGTTCTTACAGAACTCACAAACAGTCCAACAATAAACAAACTTCTCAGTGAATTTAGATAAAACACTACTTTAATCCTTTCATCTAAGAGACACAAATTACATTAAACTAAATCTAATCCATGCATTATCCAGCAAATCATAGCCACAGGTTAAACCAGAAGAATTTGGTTTAAAACTGGATGATCAAACTAAACCAGGAAGTGAAGAATAGCTGGACAGGAGCCAGGAAGAAATAAACACACCAACCATGAGAGATGAGGTGCGTGCCCTGGTCAAACATTGCTTTTACAAATTAACAGTATACTGAAAATCACTCCTTGCAGCATCCTCTCAATGTATCAAATGTGTGTGTTCTCACTCTCATACTAATAGTGCTAAAACCAGAAGCTTCAGAGGGTCTTGACTCTAGAAGGGATTTTAAAAAGGCACATTTAAAGAAGAAAAAAGAGGTAGTCAGTCAGTTATGGGTAATCTAAACCTTTTACTGTCTATAAATGAGAGAAGAGGCCTATTGGAATTTCGTACTGGTGGTGAGTTTAAGTGTGTGTGTAGCTAAAGAAGTGGGTATCTGTGGTATTTAGTGGTGTGAGGGAGAAGATGTGGGGATAGAAATAATTTAATAAAAGAGTGAAAGCATAATTGCTTTTCACCATCTGAGGTGCTACTGATGCTCCACCTATCAACTGAGGCTATAAAAAGTTTTATAACTTGTGTTTCATCACTGTGCAAGTGTGTGTGCATGTTTTTTTGTGTATGTGTGTGTGTGTACATAGAATAGACTGAGTTTCTGATCTGTGATGTGGAACTATGGGGGATTATCAAGTGTCAGAATGACACATCGCTGTGACACAGAGGTGTAGGAGAGGCTGTCATCCTGAAATATGTCTCACTTTTTGCTCAATAACCCTGAGGCTTCTGTATGCGTGTCTAATGTGTGTGCATTTGAGCTGATCTTGTACATTTCTCCCTGTGCTGTGACACAACAATGCTCTGGGAACATATTTGTCTGTATGAGCAAATGCTGCCCAAGGGATGTGAGTGTGAATTTAAAGATTTATTCACAGTCAGGGTGGGTTGATGAGAGAATTAACATACTGCTAGCTTCTTCTAGCTCTTGAATTTGTGCTTTTAATCCATATTTAAATTTAAACTCAATTCCATAGTACCTTGAAAAAACAGTTTTACAGTTTTTTGAAACCAGCTTAGATTGAATTAGCTGCTTTGTCATTTCGTAGGTTTAAACCAAATTCTACTGTGTCAATAGTAGACAGAATGCTTGTCAAAAATATGAAAAGACCTACTTGTTAAACAGAAGTTGATGGGCACAACAAATCTTTTTGCTGGTACTGCAATTCTGGCACCAGACTACTATCTATCATATGATCTTTTAAGCTGGATAATGATGGAATTATAAACTGAGGTTTCATTATAAAATGTTTTCTGTAACCTCAGGGGTTTCTGGAAAATCTAAAAATATTCTCATAAACCTTTTACTTCTCACCATGCAACAAACAAACAAACAAACAAACCATAATAAAAAAAACAAACAACATATTAACATAAAAACCCTTTCAGAGGCCAAACCTTTTTTGCTCAGAATTACTGACCTTCTCTGTATGGTTACTAATGTTAAAAAAGACTATGTCATAGTTTGTGCATTTTGAAAGTGTTGATGCAATGTGTCTCTCTAGGCTTAAAAATGAAAGCACACTTATATGTTGCATAAGTTGAAAATGGGTTAAGAGTTTCTGAATCTTTTCATTCAGAGCTTGACAGCTTGGCTTTTGAAGCATCAGTTTAACTAAACTGCATCAAATCTTCCAGAGTCCAGAGTTTGTTGCATTTATTTGTTTTAGCATGGCCTGTTTTCTACAACTAAAAGCTGTCTTATTGTAACCCGTGTGACCTACCTTTGTTTACCTCAGCACCTGTCTACTTTTTGCCCTTTTGGAAAGTGTTTAAACTTCACCTGTGCCCTCTACCTTGCACATGTTGCTACGGTGACTGCCTCTTTGTGTTTGATATCCTGTGTGGATCAAAAAAACTTTCTTTATGCTATGACCATTAGTCTTGGTTTTACCCACTAATCTTTGAATTAAAGATGTCTGGCTCCTCTGTTGTTACAATTTATACTAATTTTCCCCTCGTGTTTTTTTATTTACTCATAAATTTTAAAAGTGGCAGTCAAAATTTCTATGTGTGCAGTAAATCAATATCACAACACAGCTAATGACTGCAAAATAAAATAGTGATAGCTAAAATAATTTGACTGATTTCTTCTTTTTTAAATGTTGTTTATATGCTGTAAAGCATATACATGATGTATACATGTATATATTTTGCATAACAAATGTAATATTTTAGTTATGATCCACTGACCCAGCTGGCACGTCCTGCCAGTCCATCCAGGAGGACAGAGACACCGGAAACCTTCTGGAGCCTCCTCACATGTTGCTCCACGGCCACAAGGGATGCGATCACACTGTCTCACGGCTGCAAAGAGAAGCAGCAAATATTGTACATGAGCTACTGGTCTGTGTAATGAGAATGTCTGGCTGTGAATATTAAGGAAACATCTTGTGTGTGTGAGCGTCGCTAAGTCTGCGTGATGGCTCCATGTTTGAGCTGAACTGTAGCATTTGTATGTGGATGCTGTGGTTGGTGTATTCCTTCTCTTCTGTGCTGCTCTGGTTTCTGTGCAAACAGTGATAAATGCAATCATCTGCTGCTAGTAGATGGCTGACACCCCCAAACCTTTCACAGTAAGGCGGCTGAAAATAGAAGGTTTGAAAAAAGGGAAGGATGATGGGAAAAATGTTAGGAGTTGAAAAGAGATGGGGAAAATGAGCCTGGTTCCACTTATCTGACAAGGAATTTAAAACAGATAAAGAAACAAAAAAACACCAATAAAAAAACAGAGAAAGACAAAGAGAAGCTCACTGTTTCATCTTTAACCATGCATAAATTCTTATTACAGAAGGCATGTTTATGCAGTTGTGGCATTTTAACTTTTCCCATGCATATGTCTGTGGTGCACATCTTTCACTCAAGAGATCTTTTTGTCTCACAACCTTTTTCCATTTACCTAACCCTTCAGAACAATCATTTTCCATCTCCCTGACCTTAACACCAACCCTCAGCAATAACAATCCTGCCAAGCTAGCAGCACTTCTCCCAAAACAAGACAGAGTATTCATAACAAACAAAGAAGCCTTTAATTAATATTGGTTATATATATAAATCTAGTCTGAAAACGGAGCTGTGTTGTGGTTTTGGTTGTAATTCCCTGCAAGCTTGGCGATCCTCTCACTGTGTATTCCTTGGAGGGCCCCCCTCACAACAACACTTATAGAGATAGACCGCATTTCTGACTGTTAATCACACGGGCGACAAACAAGAGCAAAAATAAACTATTCTTTTATTCCCTTGCTTGTTCCTCATCGTAGCCTCTCTGAAAGTGCTTGCTGTTGAAGTGTTTACGTGACAGAGTCCGACCTACAGCGCAGTTTATCCTGATAGAGGTGAAAGCAGAGGATGTGGAACGCCGCTTGTTTACACATGCAGCTTTGACAGACCATAAACCATGTGATCCAATCTCACCTGCTGCCACACACATCATGAGCTCGAACTGACTGCACAGAGAAGTCGCAGATCACAGCAGATTGAGCCATAGAAGACTACTCTTGCAAGAGATCAGTTAGTTCTTTGCAGCCTCTAACATGCCCAGCTTTTATCAACAGACAAAAACAGAACAATATAAATACATTTTTCTTTTTCTTTTTTTAATGTATGTGCTTGAAAATGTCTGAGTTCTGGTTAGACAGCTGATGCACAGGAACCCAAAACCCTGTCTTTGAATTTAAGAGTCAATACAGCACTATCAAGCAAGTTCAATATAGTCATACTTGCTTTAAGTTTGCTGGCTCAACAAAACTGCAATCTTTGGTTATCAACTTGTTTTATTCTGAGGTTCTGTTGGTCTGTACCTGTAGGTCTTCGATGCATCTTTGATTCCTCTTTATTCAAAATGTGCTATAAATATTATACCACTCAGTTTCACTGCCTACTGTGTGTTTCTAATTTGACATGTAATATATATTTAAACGAGACATTCAAGAAGTGCAATTTACTCAAGTGCTGTCCCATAATAAATAATGGAAGGAAATCAATTTAGTTTTGGATCAGATTGTTTGCATTCTTCTATTTAGCTCCATTTCCACATTTTCCAGGAACCAGTGTGCTTTGCATGGCCCCCTTTGCTTTAAACACACATACCACAGGCTATAAAGTGTTCACAAAGTTTTTTTGTGTAGTGTTTTCCCCCAATAAATGGAAGATTACATCAACCTGTGTCTGAGTTCCAAAATTCAGGATAAATTGGGCAAACTAAATCAGATTGAGAGAGTTGCTTCATCCTATCTGTGGTTGTCAAAATCTTGCCACCACCATATTGAGCCTACAGTAAAACCACAAAGTTTGCACATGAAGTAGAGGGTTTTAATGATGTTAAATGGAGATAGGAGGTTTCTACCTGACAGCGACAAATTTTCTCTCTCTCTCTCTCTCTCTCTCTCTCTCTCTCTCTCCATATATATATATATATATATATATATATATACTGCATATACACTATTCACAAAAAGTTAAGGATATTTGGCTTTTTGTATGATGTCAGAATGGATCTAAAATCCACTCCAGCCTTTCCAGGTGAACTGAATTAAACATTCTCTAAACTTTTCAATATACATATATATATATATATATATATATATATATATATATATATATATATATATATATATATATATATATATATACACACACACACACACATTGTGGGTATTCAGTCCCCTTTAGACTTTTCACTCCAGTTAATTTTATTTCTCATTACTGTACACTCAGCACCCCATCTTGACAGAAAAAAATAGAAAAGTAGAAATTTTTGCAAATTTATTTAAAAAAAAGATAAACTGAAATATCACATGGTCATAAGTATTCAGACCCTTTGCTCAGTACTGAGTAGAAGCACCCTTTTGAGCTAGTACAGCAATGAATCTTCTTGGGAAAGATGCAAAAAGTTTTTCACACCTGAATTTGGGGCTCTTCTGCCATGGATGATGAATGTTGGTGAACAGCCATTTTCAGGTCTCTCCAGAGATGCTAAATAGGTTTTATGCACAGCTCCAGTACTTCCTGCACCTTTGTTTCCTGTCTTATATGATTGGATGAACTGAGTAATCCAGGTGTGTCTAAACTCTTTTTGCTTAATTGGGTTTAAGTCAGGGCTCTTGCTGGGCCAATCAAGAATGGTCCCAGAGTTGTTCAGAAGCCACTCCTTTGTTATGTTAACAGTGTGCTTAGGGGTCATCATCTTGTTGGAAGGTGAACCTTTGGCCCAGTCTGACGTCCTGAGCATTTTGGAAGAGGTTTTCTTTCTCACAGTCTGGGAGTCCTTCATGTGTTTTTTTGGCAAAATGTATGCAGGTTTTAATGTGTCTTGCACTGAGGAGAGGCTTCCATCAGGCCATCTGCCATAAAGCCCCAACTGGTGAAGGGATACAGTGATAGTTGACTTTGTGGAACTTTCTCCATCTCCCTACTGCATCTCTGGAGCTCAGCCACAGTGATCTTTGGGTTCTTCTTTACCTCTCTCATCAAGGCTCTTCTCCCACGATTGCTCAGTTTGGCTGGACGGCCGGGTCTAGGAAGAGTTCCCAAACTTCTTCCATTTAAAGACTATGGAGGCCACCGTGTTCTTAGGAACCTTTAGTGCTGCAAAAATCTTTTGTAACCTTGGCCAGATCTTTGCCTCACCACAATTCTGTCTCTGAGGTCTTTGGACAGTTCCTTCCACCTCATTTGCTCTGACATGCACTGTGAGCTGTAAGATCTTATATAGACAGGAGTGTGCCTTTCCTAATCAAGTCCAATCAGTTTAATTAAACACAGCTGGACTCCTATGAAAGAGTAGAACCATCTCAAGGATCAGAAGAAATGGACAGAATATGTGTTACTGTAAATATGAGTGTCACTGCAAAGGGCCTGAATACTTATGACCATGCAATATTTCAGTTTTTCATTCTTAATAAACTTGCAAAAATTTCTGCATTTCTGTTTTTTTTATGTGAAGATGGAGTGCTGAGTGTACATTAATGAGAAATAAAATTAACTTTTTTGATATTAGTAAATGGCTGCAATGAAACAAAGAGTGAAAACTTTAAAGGGGTGTGAATACTTACTGTACTCACTGTGTATGTACATATACATATACATATATATATATATATATATATATATATATATATATATATATATATATATATATATATATATATATATATATATATATATATATATATATATATATTATATACATATATATATGTATATGTTATATATATATATATATATATATATATATATATATATATATATATATACATATACATACCCTGCGACAGACTGGCTAGCTGTCCAGAGTGTGTCCTGCCTCTTGCTTGATAATAGCTGAGATAGGCTCCAGCAACCTCCGTGACCCTGAACTGGATAAGCGGTATGGAAAGTGGGGAGTGGGTGGCCTAGTGGTAGCGTCGTGGGCTTTGGCGCGGAGGACGCGGGTTCGAGTGTTCGAGTCCCCGACACGACTCCTAGGTTAAACACTGTGGACCCCTGAGCAAGGTCCTTAACCCTCCAACTGCTCCCCGGGCGCTTTAAGTAGCAGCCCACTGCTCTCTGATACACACAGTACAGAGATGGGTGAAATGCAGAGCCCTAATTTCCCCTCGGGGATCATACAAGTATAACAAAAAAAAATAAAAAAATTGAATCAATAAATGAAGGAAGGAATGAATATATATATTTAGGATTTTGGCATTTGGGCAATGCCTTTTGTTGAGTCATCATTTTTTGTTCATTAGTACTTTAAAAAAATATGCTAATTTTTTGTTATAAGTGCAAAACTATACTTTTTTAGACCTGGCTGGGCCTGAACCCCCCTAGGGGAATAGTCCCCCAGTTTGGAAACCACTAGTTTAAACTTTGGGGTGGGGCTACCATTCCATATTGGTCAAATGTTTCCTTCATTTTAAAGTAGTTTTACCTTTCTTTAGTCATGTTGGATTTACTAACCACCTCAGCTCCTAAAATCTGTTGCCTTTAAATCATAACGCAGGAAAAGTTGTTATTGTTTTGAGAAAAAAAAAAAAAAGACCAATATTAAAGCCCAATTAAAACCCAACGAAATTTATCTTTGAGTGTTTTGTGGTTTTTAAATGTTATGAAGCACTCTGGGCACCTTTGGTTGTGTAGATGTGCTATATGAATAAACTTGAACTTGAACTCTACCTAATCTACCCTGAACTTCAGAGCTTAGTGGAAATACAACAGACCCATGTCTTAAGGAGAAAAGAAAAGAAAAAAGAAATTGAAAAGCCTTGCATTATTTAAATTCTGGGTGATGTTGACTGAAACTCACCATTTGTTGGACTCTTTCAACCAAAGGTTTGTTATTCAGTTTATTCACTCATTCTGACCCAAACCATGAAAAAAAAATAGCTTAAGGAAATACAAAGCCCTGTTGCATCTCTATATAGCAGATTATTTATTTCCTTATTAAGGTTAAAAAAAAAAAAGGTTTAATAAAATAGTTTAAATTGGGTCTATGAAACTAAGCTTTTCAAAAAAAGGGGAAGTACTGCAACTATGTACTGTATTTAAAAAATGATGTTTTTTTATGAATACAAAAGCAAACCTCCACTGATAAAACACCCAAATAATATCATGAGCCTAAAATACGGACTTTAGATTCCACATAGCTCAAAACCCATTAATCTTGCTTCAGTCCAAAATGACTGGCTACCTCCAAAGGAACTCTTTTGGGTTGTTTTTCAGGCCCACATGATGAGAATAAACTCTCCAGCTGTCTTGGAGCAGCCTGCATGTCATAATGTATTTTAAAGCTGCTGTAAGTTCTGTCTTTTATGATCAGCTAGTGTTACTGGTATACCCCCATAATTGCTGATGTTCGACTGTCTGGTGTTGCATACTTTTTGGAAAAACATCAGGCTACTGCGCCACAGACTCATGAATACTGATGCCAACAACAACATGTCATTCCACTTCTAAACACAAGTGTGTCTTTGTGTATTGTTTTTGTGTTTAGCTGCGGTCTCTGTTTGCTCTGAGCAAACAAACTTTGATAACATTACATTCAGTTGGCAGACGTTTTTGTCCTTTTTGTTTTTTTCTCACAGACAAATATGACAGGGGAACCGGATGTTGTTGCACAAATTCTCATATGAAAGTGAAGCATTTTGCAGTATGGTATAATCGCTTGTTTGTGAGCGTGTGATCTGACCCTACCAGTAAAAGTACTGTGCACAGTGTGTTAATTTTGACCTTATAGCTCGTCCACCACAAGCACCTGTTTTGTGTTCAGTGTTTTTCTTGTCTTGCTGCACATTTCAGCATGTGAACAGGACAGTCTGCTTTAGCTTGTCTGAACTTTAATCCACTACATCTGGAAGTTGGAGCTAAACAAAGTCATATCTGGAAGCGAGACACTGGACCAGAAAGCTTCCAATAGCAGAGAAATACCAAACAGTAAACATCTGATTAGACATCTTCAAAAACATTTAAAAAAAACCTTTACATAGTTGACTGAATGCACTCCACTTTAATCTCCCCAATTTCCTAGTGATACAAATATATCCCATTAGACACACACAGGCCCAGACACAGGGCGAGACGGATCACTGATTGTTGTTGATATTGTTTGTGTTCAGGGTAATTTAACTTCCTCTGCTGGATTGATTAGAGTCACTGAGTGGCTTTGATCCAATTACAACCAATCACAGATAATCTCAAAGCGCCTGTCCCTTCAGTTCAGACTTTGCATGTGTGCAGCACTGATAATCACCATCTGCGCAGGTGTGTCCAGTCCAGCTGTCGGTACAGATGCAGCTGAAGCCTGTTGGGTCTTCCACACAGGTGGCTCTGTTCATGCACGGGGGACGACAAACATGCGTGTTCCACTGAGCAGAGGAATGACAGAGGAAATGGAGAGTACAGAGACAAGAGAGAAAACAATAAGTACTATGGCTGGAATTTAAAAGCAGTTGTTACTATATGTTTGTATATATATACATATATATATATATATATATATATATATATATATATATATATATATATATATATATATATATATTATATTCATTCATTCATTTTCCATACCGTTTCTTGCAGAGACAAGGTTGCATCTGCATGACTGCATCACCATAGAGCACTTTACTCTGCATGATGACACTGTGATGCTGCTTCCCGTTGTACTGACTAGGTTTTACCTCTTTTCTACGTAGGTTGAATGTGTAGGTATGATCTTATGATACGTAACCCACCTGCAGGTCCAGGTAGGGGATTGCTAGTTTTGTTTTCCAGCAAAGACCTTGGAATGTTGTTTAAGGATTTCTGTATAGAAGCATCAGGTGCCTGTAGGTGTATCCATTTTTCTCTCTCTCTCTCTCTCTCTCTCTCTCTTTTTCCTCACTCCTTTCTCTCTGTTCCACTTTCTATCATTGCTTCTGTTAACTTTCTTTTCTTTCTTTTTTCTCTTGTCAAGCCCAGCAATATGATGTAAAATGCTGTTATAAAGAAATGTTTAATTAATTAAATAAAATGAATAAACACAGGATACCAAGGGGAGCCTTGTGTTCATAAAGCTCCCCTTGGCAAAGCAAATCTGTTCAACACAATA